>JAYKAV010002844.1:2655506-2671409 GCA_035582835.1 Phoebastria nigripes | reverse complement strand
CTGGCAGAGCATGGGAAGCTGAAAAGTCCTTGACTAGTAGACTACTTAGCAACAAGTAAAAACATCAGTGTGTTATCAACATTATTCTCATACTAAATCCAAAACATAGCACTATACCAACTGCTAGGAAGAAAATTAACTCTATCCCAGCCGAAACCAGGACAGACTGAAGCGCGGTGGACACTGTGCCGCCATGTGCCAGCACGTGGCACTGATGCCTCCAGGACAGTCTGTGGGGTGGGTGTTACTGGGTGATCCCGGTCGAGCCCCGCTCCCTGCACTGCTTTTCTGCAGCCCTGGTTTTGTTGCTCCCAGAAGAGAGGGAAAGAAGCTGAGTGAGCAGCTCTACATTTTTTGGGGAAAAAAACCACTCCCTTGCATCAGGCCACATCCTAGCAGATGTGTGTGTGGTCACTGTGTCCTGTGCATCATCGGGCAGGGAGCCCAGTGGTTTCCCGCATCGGTCCCCCCTGGAGCTGCTCAAATCGCACCCCCCGGCTCTGTCTGAGCCCCTGCGGGGAGGGAGGTGCAGACTGGCTGTGGGCAAGGTTAGCAAACAGGCCAGCACAAAAAAAAAAAAAATGAAGACTGGAGGAATATAAATTAGAGGGGTGTGAAAAGAAATTGAGGAAATGCATTAGTCAAATTGTTTCAAGGCCTTGAATAGTGTTTAAATGGGAACTTTTACCATGTGTCTTTTTCGAATGCGGTACAAGTCCGTGAGTCAGTGCTGGTGGGTGTACTGGCGATTTTATGCTTCCTTTTATTTATTAAATGTTGGCTCTGCCTGTCAGGAAACTATTTAGCAGTAGGAATATTTGCACTTCAATGGAATAGAGATTCCACTGTTTTACCTTTTGCCCCTGAAATTTGCTTCTCTCGTGTAGCCTCCTATGATTTGATTTCTCTCCTGACAATGCTGGGTTTTAAACAGAACATGGAAGCCAGATCTTGGTGATGTAAATCAGTACAGCTCTACCAAAGTCAATGTAACTGCGGCATTTTACACCGTGAGAGTATGCTTTGCAGACTCAGCGCTCGAGAAGGTATTAGGGAGAATGGTTACACTTCTAAATTCATAAATTACAGAAAGCATTTTTTAACAAGCAGAGGTGTGATCCTGCATAACTCAAGCCTCCCTGGCAGATCATTAGTGACTTCCCTCATAATAATTAGTGGGACGGTTTAGAAATTATTATTATACTGCGGTTCAGTCAGTTGTGCCAGCAAAGGCTTTTCACTCCTTCTGGCTCCTAAGACACACCGTCTTTATGTGCATGTTGAAAAGAGATCTGTGGCCACCCAACAGCATAATGCATCCGTGGGAGTGTGCAGGCACCCTCAGGAGATCAGGAGGTGTCTTGCAAGAGGACGAGAGGTCCCACTGGAAGGGCCGCCTGATTAACCGGACCAGGCGTTGTTCCTTGCAGCTCCATCTTTGCTTATAAACTCACTTAAGAGGAAAAATGAAGAGCACTTCAGGCTCATGAGTCCGCATAGACTGTCCTAGTTACTTAGTCAGCAGCTTTAAATGCTAATAGCACTGTTAAGTACCTGTCCAGTCCCTCTTAACAGGCTCCGTCTGTTGCATTTAGAGCAGCCCTTGGTGGATTTGTTCATTCAGTGCTCAACTAACACAGGCAGGTTCTTTTTTGGAAACCACTTAGCATTGGAACAAAACACAAGGCAAATCCTCCCTGCTGTTTGCAATTTTTACTTTGTGGGGTTTTTTTAACTATTTGACCCTCCAAATACTGGAAGGCCAAATCCTCCACTGGATTGAAGCTGGTCTGGATTTACACCTTCAAAAGAACTGAGCTCAGGAGGAAACGAGATGAGGCAATGACTTTGATATCATCTGCCTTCTAAATCTTGCAGCTTTCAGCCAGAAGGTAGAATTTATTCTCTGCTTGGCTCTGTACTTGCTTGTTTGTTTGTTTTAGGCAGTCGATTACGAGATGAACAGAGCTTTCATGCTGACAGTGATGGTATCAAACCAAGCTCCCCTGGCCAGTGGTATCCAGATGTCCTTCCAGTCGACAGCAGGAGTCACCATTTCAGTCACAGATGTCAACGAAGCACCGTATTTCCCAACGAACCACAAGTTGATCAGGCTGGAGGAAGGGGTGCCTACAGGGACAGTCCTGACAACGTTTTCAGCGGTGGATCCTGATCGCTTCATGCAGCAGGCAGTAAGGTGGGAGACCAGGCAGCCAAGTGAGCTCGTGTACAGGAGGGGGATTTCAGCTGCAGAAGTTTGGGGAGCAAAGCAGCTGAAAGCTAATTCACAAACTAACTGACATGATATGAGTAAAATGCTTGGCAGGGACTGGCACCCTCAGTCAAGTGCTTGCAGAGTATCCTGCAAGCTTGTAAACTCGCAATCCTCCCCCCTCCAGGTAAGCCAAGTTCTGAGCAGCTGGGTCCGGGAGGGCAGACAGAGTTGGATCCCGTGTTACTGGCTTGCAGAGGAGCAGTTTGCAGCTTCAAATGCAGGCAGTCGATAGCAAGGGGTCCCTGTGTTGTTACAAAGACAGAGGTCAGGGCTGCATTGTACTGTTTTGTGTCTGCCTTGTCAAGGATGCTTCGACCTATGTTGTTCATGCACTTTATAAACACAGAGGTTTAAAAAAAGGCAGCTTTGTTATTTCTGCTTTACAGAGGGGAAACTGAGGCACAGAAAGGGCTAGGGCTAGATTTCCAAAGGGAATGACTGGAAATTTTAGTCATATCTTGTGTTGCTTCCAGAGGATTTAGCTTCAACCTGGCTTAAAAAGCACAGTGCAAGAGGAGCTGTCAGCCAGTTCAGAGCAAGGCTCGCTTGGTTACGAACAGCTGCTGAACAGGCTTTTAAGATGTCGTATACTTAAAAATTGCCCAAGCAGTCAAACACCCATGTACATGTGTCATGGTTTAACCCCAGCCGGCAACTAAGCCCCACACAGCCGCTTGCTCACTCCCCCCCAGTGGGATGGGGGAGAGAATCGGAAGAGTAAAAGTGAGAAAACTCATGGGTTGAGATAAAGACAGTTTAATAGGGAAAGCAAAAGCCGCGCACGCAAGCAAAGCAAACCAAGGAATTCATTCACTCCTTCCCATCGGCAGGCAGGTGTTCAGCCATCTCCAGGAAAGCAGGGCTCCATCACGTGTAACGGTGACTTGGGAAGACAAACGCCATCACTCCGAACGTCCCCTCCTTCCTCCTTCTTCCCCCAGCTTTGTATGCTGAGCATGACACCATATGGTATGGAATATCCCTTTGGTCATTGGGGTCAGCTGTCCCGGCTGTGCCCCCTCCCAGCTTCTTCTTGTGCACCCCCAGCCTCCTCGCTGGTGGGGTGGGGTGAGGAGCAGAAAAGGCCTTGACCCTGTGTAAGCACTGCTCAGCGATAACGAAAACATCCCTGTGTTATCAACACTGTTTTCAGCACAAATCTAAAACATAGCCCTGTACAAGCTAATATGGAAAAATTAACTCTATCCAGTCAAAACCAGTACAACATGCCATTGGCATTTGGTCTTTATCTGACTAATGCCAGTCCATATAAAGCACCCCAGCAGCCCTTGCCTGCTCTGTAGTCAGCCACATTTGTTCTGACCTTCCCTTTCCATTCAGACCAGCTGCTAAACCTAACCTCCCTGTTAGCTGCTTTACCTATGAATGGGATTCAGCTGGCAAAATTTTAGCCTTCTAAAAGTCAGATGTTTGATCTAAGCAGTTTAAGATTGGATTAGTCCATGCTGCTATCAGGAGGGTGTCACTCGCTGTGTTTTGCCCCACCTGGGCAGACTGGGGATTGAATCCACGGTCCAGGACCCCAGTTCGCATGCCTTCCCACTGGGAAATACATTGGCAGAAAAGCGTGTGTGAAAATGAGAGTCCTTATGACACCTTTCACAAGTATTTCAGCCTCCATCTGTGCAGACAGGAAATGCGTTTCCTGCTCTTGAATACTTCTACATCCACAGAAGTTTGTTTCTTTTTTACTCCCAACCTGTAAGGACTGCAGTATTTTTGGCAAAACCTGAGTATATGACATGACTACAGCCAAGGCCACTTAAACTTACATCAGTTGTGATATTTCATGTCAGGAAGAGTTTGAAATATTTCACCTGGCACAGAGCTGTCTGGTCTAGAAAATGATGGTTTATTCACTGCCTCATCTTGTTGTCTTTAGACAGGTATTGTGACTTTTGAAGAGAGAGACCGTCCTAACTAACAAGCCAGTTTTTCTTATATTCTTTTTGAAATACTGGCCTTTGAAGGGTCTTTATTTCCCTGACATCTGTACCAAGGCTGGTTTTCAGAGGAGAGAACAGCTCATTCCTGATTGAATACTCCCTCTAACCCGAAGGTGGATGATCTATAATCCAAACAAGCATCTGCCGTTTTCTGGGAGAAGGACTGGCTCTGCTGAGCTGTTCCTGTCATYGCACAGTGCACATGCAGGGTCTCGTAAGACTTCCTGTGAATGTGAACAGCCAATTGCTTGAGTTGTTTTTTCCTAGGGCTTCCAGGACACACATTTTGTGTATCCACCAGCACTTCATTTCCAAACCCAAGTACAATCTCTCTTACCCCCTTTTCATCAGGACAGCCCAATGCCAAGGCTTTGCAAGCAGCAGTGGGGTGTTGTTGGGGTCCTGTTTTTGTGCTATGCAAAGGATATTTTGTTTTTTCTTCACAGTTGGCATTGGTGAGTTAGGAAAAAAGATACCCAAAAAGCTAAGCCTACGGATCCATGATAAGCACTTTGCAGAGAGCTGATCCAGCTGCTAGAGCCTTGCATACAGTTTTCAGTCTCTCTCTAGTCTTTGATGAAATAGAGTTTTGACAAATAGAAGATAAGGAAGCAGGAGCATCTCTAGCAAGGCACAGCTTGGCATGGCCAATGTCACACCTCAAGTTATCCTCATTAGCCACAGACACATTCACAAAGCCAGCTTTGAAACTGCATCCYTGGTCATTTAGCAGAGAAAGGGCAGGAGACTCACAGCAGTGATATTAAAAAGAAATGAAAACATCCCAAAGAGTCTAGCTCCATGAAATGTAATTCTTTCCTTTGGCAGGGGCTTATGTTGCTTTCCTGCTCACATGGATTGACGCAGCTCAAGTTTCACTTTAAGTTTCAGCTTCAAACAGCCCATTTCTGGAAAGGGATATTCACCAGAAGCCAGAAGTTCTCCTGCCTACGTATCTAACTACAAAAAAATTATATAAAACTATCAGCAGGTCTGAGTTAGCCATGAAATAAGCTCAGCTTTTGTTTGCTTATTTCAGTAATTTATAGTTTGGCCATTTATTAGCTTCTAGTTTAGGTAATAAGGGTCCATCTCAACTCAAACTGTACAAAACTGAGAGATAGAAATCAAAAGCAAGTGAGAAAGGTAAACAGAACACGTTGATCTGGAAAACACAGAAGAAGTTTGCCCAGAACAAACCATGTTCATAGCTGGCTGCGTAGGACATGAACAGACTTAGGCTATGAGTTGACTGAGTTGTTGGGAGGCGAGTCTGCCGTTGGGTCCTTCCAGCCCAGGGCATGCTGGGGACTGCCAAGGGGACCCCCTTGTCACTGCTCTCTTCGAACCTCCCACATGCATAGGATCATCTTACCTGCTATTTCAGGAACATATAAAAATGTTTCAGGAGAGCAGACCTGAAACTGCTTCACCCTTGGTTCCATGCCTTAATACAGCTGTGAGTTCCCATTATAGTGTCCCCAAGGCAATTGCTGCTGAAGATATGATTCTGATACAAAAGAGTGGCCTGAAAACTGCCATGCTTCCAGTGTGGTATTTCCCAAACTGTTGTTTATTAGTGATGGGCAGAAAACAGGAATATCCATGGCTTTAGAGCAAGAGCTATTTTAGGAAGGGCAACATTAAGAGAAGGAGAGAGCAGGAATCCATCCTCTAATTCAGGCATACAAATGCAGTGGTCATTGCAGACCCCATTTCTCCTCAGCTGCAGAGACCTCAGGCTGCGTCCACTCCCAGCAGCAGCAAGCTGGCAAGTAAGTGGCACTTAGTGGAAAGAAAAACCTTTAAAACGAAAGAAATAGAAAAATTGAATAATTGTGGAGGTCAAAAACCAGATACTCAATTAGCGTTTTGTTTGTCAACAAAACCAGTTATCCAAAGGTCCTTTGAATCATGGGTCAGGAGTCCAGAAAAACCTTATTTCAAGCAATATTAAGGATATGTCAGTGAAAAGACTGCCATGTATTTATTTCCTTTCTCTGTAGATACTCTAAGCTGTCAGATCCTGCAAACTGGCTGAACATTAATGCCACAAATGGTCAGATCACTACTGCTGCTGTCCTTGATCGAGAGTCAGACTACATTAAGAATAATGTCTACGAGGCCACATTCTTGGCGGCTGACAACGGTGAGCCCAGGCTTCACATTGTTCATGCTTCAATAAGACTCTAATGTGATGCATTAAGAGAAATGATGCCCTGACAGAGTTGTCAGTATAAGTTATCTTTTTCCCAGGTTTTTATGGTCAAAAATGTGAAAGTGGGATGGGAAATTGCTGGAGTAAATTAAATGTGCACAGTATACGGAGAGTGTTATTAAGGGAAAGGGAGGGCAAATGGAAAATCGATTTGGGGAGTTCAGTGTAGTGGTGTAGCCTGAACTTAAAAAAATATCAAAGGGATGTGCTCTCCAAGGGCTGCTGAACACACCAGTCCTGGTAATCGTCCCAAAGGCGCTGATCAGAGTGTTCAGGAAGCCTTCCATCAGGAAACCAGAAATAATTGTAGGGGATGGCAGGAGGGTATTAAAAATAAACCAGTCCATTGAACTGCTGTGGCTTTCATGAAAGGTGTCTGTCTGTCTGTCATCAGAACTAATCTCTCTCTGTCCACTAACATTTCTGAAATGGCCAGCCATCATCAGAGCGTCAGGATGCTGATGTACTTTATTATCAAAGTCGCTGAGGCCAGTACAGATCTCGCAGAGAAGACCTGTTAACACTTGCTCTTCTCTGCTCATTAAAGATCACACAGCACTATTGGTCAAATTAGCACTGTGAACCTCAGCGCTGGCCTCACTCAAGGGCGAGCGGTCCATTGCTGCTGCCCTGGATTTCTCTTCCTAATTCTGATTAGGAGGAGTTAATGACTTTTTTACTAACCATACCTAGATGTGGCCACGCTGTTATTTCATTCATCGGTTCCTCCAGTTGGAAAAGGCTCTGTGGAGGGCGCAGTAGCTTCCCTGGCCAAGGAGAGGGCCTTCCTCCCCCTCTCCCACCCTCGCCTTCCCCCTGCAGGGTGCTGAGCACTCACATCAAACCAGAGCCAAGCTTCAGCATCAAAATTAAGTCTAGGCTTGGCTGTGAGCACCTAAGTATATTGCTTATACTCTGTAGGTGCTTTCAGGACCGTGTTTGTGTTAGCTCTTGTCATCCCTCAGACTGAAGGGCGCCATGTCCATTATGAGCAGATACGGTGGTGCTTGCAGGGCTAATGAAAATTTGCTTCCTCTGGGGTTTCAGGCTTCGCTTCAGTCATTGCATCCTGGGTCACAGGGGCAAGGCAAACTCATGGAAGAGTTTCCATGCTGAGTAGCAGTACCAAGAAGCAAATTTTGTCCCTTCTTTGTGCCATCAATGGTAGGACTGGTGTGGTCCCACAGCCCCATCCTAAGCTTCCCYTCTGTGAAGGCAGCCAGGGCAGTGAAATCCAAAATAGTCTCAAGGGGATCTAGCAGCGTTCATCTGCAAGAGCCGCAGGGCAAAACAGGTCAAATGAGTTGGCCGAGGCTATTCACAAAAACAGTGGTAGAGCTTGAACCCATCAAACTAATCCTCACCATCTGACCTTGCAAATCCCGGGCACTTAGTACAACGTGATTTGGAGTTAACCCCTTTCCTTGGCTTCGGTGCTGATGCTGCAGTGCATCAGCACCTCCACATCCATCATTCAGCAGCTCAGAAAGTGAGGACCTAGATAAATCTCTTTATTCTGAAAAATTAATCTGTCACTGGTATATTGCAGCCATTAAAATGCATATAAAGCAACACCTTATTTAAAATTCTGTCTAGAGTGCTTAGGATAACAGCTAAAGTTTCATCTAGGCTAATAGACTCTTCCACATTTCTCCCAGGTTCCAGGTTCTCCGGCATCACGTACTCATCAAAGAAAGGCTTTGGGTCAGGGGTTTTGGTGGGGATTTTTCTTTCTTTCTTGAAGAAGCAGCAGCATCTTGTTTCCTTGAAGTTCTTTTTGCTGTTTTCAGTATATGATAAAGAAGAAGTTTAGCCAAATACTCCTTGGACATGCTCTCTTTCCCTCCCTGGGCTACAGTGCAGAGATACTCACTTTAAGAAAAGTCTTGGCTGCAATGTAAGGGGGGGAAAAGGGGAATCCTAATCAACAGCATATTTTTAGCCTGGTTTCCCAGGAGAGAGAGGCTCTTGGATCACACTGTGTCTGCACAAGTGTGGAGCCTGGCAGTGTTTGAACCCTTCAGCCAATTTCAACCAATCTCACAGGGAAGCTGAGAACTCAAATATATCATGTTCCAACAGGTTTCATAAAATAGGGAGCTGAGTAGGGGAGAGAGGTAACTGAAGGAAGCAGGGTTCCACCCCTTCCTCAGTATCAGAGCACCCCATGGGAACTCACCTTTGGGGCCCAATCCTGTAGGAAACCAGGCTGCATTAGTGACCCTGCATGAAGGTTCCTGCTTTTCTGCAGGCACACAATGACAAGAAGATGCCGGTTAGCCACAGGCACAGTTTACTTCATTTCTGCCATGATTTGTCAGGACAGTGGCCCAAGTTCCTTAGAAATTTTTGCACAAACAGGATGGGAGTGACTCCTGCTTGCAGCTGAACATGAAAGCCAGTTGGCTTGTACCTTGCTCTAGGAATGCTGACGCTGGTACTGTGAAAAAGGCAATGATGGGGAGCACAACAGTTGAATGTAGATGTAGCAGTTGTGTATTCCTCTTTCTTTTGAAATACTGTCATCTTAATTTCAGGGAGTGGACCAACTTCTCCACTGGAGTCAGTGGTGCTCATCTCTTGAGCATAAAGTCCAAGGATCCTTTGTAGTACATCAATACCTGCCCTATCCACGTCCTTGCTCTCCACATAAGACAGCTGAAATAATTTGAAATGTTCCATGGTTTGTAGTACTTGGACGTTTAAAAAATTGTTTACTTTTCATTTCTCCTGAGACTGCCCCAGAACTGCACTCAGGAGCACAAAGAACCAAAAACACCAGGAACCGGAGCCCAACAACACCCAATAGCCCTACAAAACTGCTTTTGTATGTGCGGCAATTGCAGGTTATTTCAGCCACATACCAGTCAGTGCCTCTCAGGACTGCTAATTTGCATTCAGTCTATCTCAGAGGTTAGCATGTGGGCCTTGCATTCATCCCAGAATATATTCTGGGTAACATGAAAACAGTGAAATCACTTTGCTTGGTCCTGAAAGTCAGTGTTCATGTTCAGCCCCAGTATCCTGATGGGCTGTCTGTCTCTCCAGAAACTTTCAAGGCTGATCAAAGACATTGTTTTAGAGGGAGACCTACCCTGTGCTTACTAGATGAAAGGATGAGATCAATGATTGAAGAGCTTATGTAGGAACCATGAAAGAAGGATTTTCAGGGCTCCTTCAGAGTTTTCAAGGAAAACTGAAAAATGGAGCAGAAATGAGAAAGGAATGTAGGAAGAAAAGTCTGTGGAAGCAGAAGCAATGTTTGAAAGCCTAGTGGGGAAGTGGTTTGTGTAGCTTTATATCCAGCTTTATATCCTGGGAGGAAGGGCCAGGACTGAAAATACAAACTTAAAAAAGAATTGCTGAAGCAACGCTGCCTGAGAAGGGAGGCGGTGGGCAGGCCAACACGGAGCTGCCAGATGTATGGGTGGGGAGGGAAATTAAAAATACTGCACCATTTCTGGGAAGGCTGTTCTCTCTTGCCAGGGCAGGTATTACTTTGTGTAAGTGGTCATTAGTCAGACAAAAGTGGCTCTTCGTCAGTAAGGAGCTGGAGGACCAAGACTGCTGAGCTGCGGCATCCCTGCTGGTTGGGACCAATGTAGAGAGGATGAAGAACTGTGTATTGGGACATACTGCTGCTGACATGTGTTAGTAGCATCACCCAGCGGGTTTGGTGATGGTTAGCTCATACTGTAGGCTTTGAGCAAGGACCTTTCACCACTAAAGCTAGGGCTGACTGTGGGATGGGCTGGAGAGTTGGGCTTTCTTTGAAACAGTGTAATAGTCTGCAAATCTAAAAACTGGCTAGCAAGTGCTACAGTAAATGCTGACCAACAGATTACACTACTTAGGTTTTTTTCCCTCCAAGCCCTCTTCTTCCTCTTGTTAGCTGTCTTTCTAATGGTTTTTCCTCTTCAAAACAGCCATTACCAAAATTTGCACTAGGAGCTTGGCATCACCTCCTTGTATTTTTAGAGTTTGACTATGGACATTGCTGTAGGCTACAAATCTGCAGAATTCAACCTCCATGTTCTGCAGGAGCGAAAAACAGCAACATTAGGAGGCTTGGGGAAGTTTTAATAATACCTCTTAAAGCAAGGGACCATGAAAGTGCAGTATGTCCCTAATAAGGTCCAAGGAGGGAGGGTGAAAATCCTGGTTTATTGAAATTGGAAGGCAGAGAGGGGGCTGGTCCACGGTGTTGTCATTCCCGCTGCTTCTCGAGTGATGGCCATTGGTCCATGTTCGGCTCTGCCTTTCCCGTTCAGGTATACCCCCCGCAAGCGGCACTGGCACTCTGCAGATCTACCTAATCGACATCAACGATAATGCTCCTGAGCTCCTGCCAAAGGAGGCACAGATCTGTGAAAAGCCAAACCTGAATGTAATCAACATAACAGCCGCGGATGCTGACATCGATCCAAACATTGGGCCCTTTGTCTTCGAGCTGCCAAGTGTGCCATCTGCGGTGAGGAAGAACTGGACCATAACACGGCTGAATGGTAAATGGGGCAGGCAATCCTGAGGACATTTGGACTCTGATTCACTAATGAGGCCACGTGCGGTTTCAAACTTCCAAACTTTCCTACTTTTTTATCTGATTTTTATTTTTTAAAGCACATTATGGCTGACATTATAGACAAGATAGTTAATCAGAAATGATTTGTATCAGACCTGCAGCATAACTCTAAGAGCCTTGGCACTTGGCTTTTTTTAATGCAGTTCATAATTATGAACAGTTATCAGTAGTGAACAGAGTATAAATCATCCATAATGGCCAAGGGGAAAAAAGCTATTATCAGTCTTCCTTATGTTCCAGTGTAATTGTCATAAGCCACAATCAGGATCAATGTTCATTGCTCTGACCATAATTGCATAAAGGCAGCCTTTTAATTTACCATGGAACCAGGAGGGCTAGGTAAGTGTGAAGATTACCAGTATGTGAAGGATTTTTATATTGCAGCATGCAACCGCAAATGGCCCTAATTGCTCCTCTTATTGGTAGTTTCAGCAGAGGATGGAAAATATCATGGAGCCATGGGCTGGTTTTGGCTTCAAAGCTGGTCCCTCTCACTGAGGCCTGGCACCGTCTGCCAGGGGCAACGGCTTGTGCCCTCGCAGCTCTTGTATCGCAATGGGAGGGAACACAAGAAGGATTACCTGGCTGAGCATGTCATCAATGGGCGATGGGCTTCCCAAAAATCCCGAGGTGGGAGGGTGGGCGAGCAGAGAGCCTGCGCAGTGGCCTGGGGCAGCTGAGACCCAGGGAGCATCATCCATGCTTCAGTATTTGCATTTCATGCCATTTTAAATGCATGCAACTGGATTTGCAAATGGCGTCAAGGTAGGTTAGCGCAGCAGTGAAAACACACAGTATTTTGCAAAACACAGGCTGATTGTTGACCAAACTGTTAGGGCAGAAGTCTGAAGCTGTCCTGCCCAGGTGTGTTGTTGAAAGCCTCTTCTTCAGGACTCAGAAGACTGCTCTGGCAGAGGAGCCCTGCCTGTACAAGTGTGGCTGCAAGGCTCTACCAGAGTGTCTGTCATCTGTCTGTCTGTCTTGGTCTCTCCAGGCGATTACGCCCAGCTTAGTTTACGAATCATGTACCTGGAAGCGGGTGTGTACGATGTGCCGATAATCGTGACGGACTCAGGAAACCCCCCCTTGTACAATACATGCGTCATCAAAGTGAAGGTGTGCCCGTGCGACGAGAACGGCGACTGCACCACTATCGGGGCGGTGGCTGCAGCGGGGCTGGGCACGGGTGCCATCATCGCCATCTTGATCTGCATCATTATTTTACTAAGTAAGTACCGCAGGGGGTGACACTGCTGGGAGACGTCACGTTTCCCATCCTGTTCCCCGTTGTCCCATTTCTATACGTGGTATTTTTCAAGAGCCGTCCAAGCTCCATGCAAAGGACAGAGCCGTGAGCTTTGGGCTGCGGGGGGCGGTTCACACATCTGCATTCGAACCTCCTTCACTGCGGTGTCAGCAAAACGAGCTAGAGCACTCTCTGCATGCATTGGACTTTTCTTTCTAAGACTTCCAGTAGCTTTACAAACATCATTACACCTGACAACATCTTGTAGGTAGTGAGTGCGATATGATTCTCCGCATTTTGCAGGAAAAAGTTGAAGGACTTGTCCAAAATCCTGTGGCAGACACCCCCGTAGCTCTCAGGTCCCTGGCTGGCTGTGGATATACTGGTTCCCAGTACCAGATGGTTATGAGAGTCTGGCTAGTCCCTGGCAGAGCCAGTGCATAGCTGTAGTTTTCTGGTTGTTCACAGGAAAAGAAGAATGGTAGTTACTCCCATTGCTTGTAAAATGACAACAGATTGGAGAATCGTGGTGGATTGTGAGTGGTTTTAGAGGAAGGATCCCCAGTTTGTCAGGAGCACTGGAGGTGCATCACAGAAAAGGGCTGGCCATCCCTTTGCTCAAGGCAAAGCCATCCCTTTTGCCCAGCAACGCTGTTAGTCCCTGACTTTAATGAGCATTACCAATAACCATGCGTGCACACACTTAAAAATAAAAATGATATCATTATAACTTCAAGCAGGAGTTGGCACAGTAGGAATAGATAAAAACGAGTGCTGAAATGAACAATGAGGTAAATATTCATCAAGAAACACAGGATGAAACCATGGGACTCCCATTAAAGCTAATGGGAGTTATGGTGCTAAATCACATTTAATATTTACCCCCAGTGTGTTTAAACAGAGAGCAGACAGAGCGACGTATGCTACAAATGTCCCCTAATGTGGATATGATATGGTACATTAAGAGAAAGGGTCATCTCTGGGCAAACATCCACCCTCCTGGGCCAGTGATGGGAATATATTGTTGTATAATTGATTTACCCTATCAGTCTGGAGACCGAGCAAGAAAACCAGGTGTTAGTGGCCCTGCAGTCCCCGCTCCTGGGGGACTGAGCCGGTGGAAGCATCCCCATGCATAGCCACAATGCATAATTTCTGTCCTTCATTGGGTGTGGGGTCCCAGTAGCAAAATGTTTTAGGCTGCTCCCTTCAGCAAGGGCATTTGTTGCGAATGCACCACGATTGCACACCCAGAAGACGACGTGGTGGTCATCAGTCCCTCCACGTTTGGTATGCTGGGGCATGCAGGTGTGCTGCTGCTGGTGGGCTAAAAGTTTGCACTGGAAGCCACAGAGGTGATAAAACATGGGACTTCTTTTTGCTGCTCTCGTATAAATCCAGTGCTAAAATATGATTTAAACAGTTGAAAATCCTATTGACTGAAATTAACTTCAGCTGAAGGACATTCGATTTAAGAGATTCCTCTTTTCATTTTCAGATACATTATCCCATTTTAAATTATGGTTTTTATTACAAAAGCTTATTTTTATATTCATTGTAATTCTAATTGACTTTTTTTTGTCTTCAAGAGCTGCAAAGCACTGTATCAGTGATGAAAAATGTAATTTGCAATGAGCAGTTTTCCAGTTACATCCTTCCAGTGTTTCGCCTCTTTTCTATCTGTTTTATATCGTGACCTCTGAACAGTAGCCTGGAAAGAGGCAGATGCAGGATTTTTTGTGCTATTTGTCCATCTTAGAGTCAGCAGGTCAAAGTTTGATGGCTTTAAAAGGAAGAAGCAGCAAGCGGACAGATCTGAGGTTGCTCAGGTGAAGGAAGTTTCTGGCTTTACCTTTGCTCAAAGGTTTTTTCTTCGTCCTGATACCTGATGTATTAGCTGCACAAATAACACATTTAGAAGAGCAATGCAATAAAAAATTGTGAAGGGTGAAGACAATAGATTTCAAGGAAAACTACATGCAGAGTGAAAATGGGTCTAACAGCAGTAATAGCACTTCCCATTCTGCAGAGTGAATAAAAGGAAGGAGAGTGCACTACATCTGCTATTGACACTTTGAAGGTCTTTTTTTTTTTTTCAAGGTAGCTGTAAAGGCGTTAATGGCACAGTTTTTTCCATAAGTGCATGAAAAAGTAGCATTTAAAAAAAAAAGGAAAGAAAAAGATAAGCCCTGGTAACCATTATAATATTGTCTTTGTGGACTAGGCAGGTATCTTGTTGTGAGAGACTTGAAAAGGAACAACGAGAAAAGGACTTCAATAGTCTGCTAAATAGCTGAGGTTTTATATTGCAGATAAGAGTTACATTTTCTTTCCATTTCTTTTTTCTCTCTTGAATAGATCTAGGATAAGCATTAAAGAAATGCTGAACTATCTGAAAACAATTCTGTTAGCTGGCAGGCAGGGATGGCAGCCAATTGGCACAAAATGGCAGTAATTAGCTGTCCGGTCCTCTTCTGCTCAATTCACTGAATTTCTGTTGGGTATAAACACTTTGGTGCTGGGAGGAAAAACTCAGATCCTCCTAACCACCTCCCCACGCAGTGGGGCTGCAGGCTGGGCCACCCACCCATGTCCCCAGGGTCTGGTCTCTTCTCCATCCTTGCCATCAGTGAAGTGACACCAAGGCTCCATGAAGAGGCAAAGGGAAAGAAAACCCTGCAAAGTATGAGACGGTGGGGAACAGCAGTTGCTTGTTCTCCTTATGCAGCTAAAAAACACAAAGAGAGTTTGGGATCTTACATCGTGTCTGGGTTCGGTTGTGTTGGCTGCATTGTTTTGGCACGGTCAAGGGTTGACCTAAGTGAAATGAACCTGGGCCACACGTTCCAACCTCCACTGTCCATCCATCTCTCCCTTCTCCTGCAGGTTGCCACCATCACAGCTTTGTGTGTGGCTCGCGTGGAGAACGGAGGGAAAGCAGACATGGGGATGTGTAACTGCATCAGCTGCCCAGGCTTAATTTCATTTCTGATGGCATTATTTGCAGCTACTGAGTGTGAGAATGAAAACTAACGTATTAACAGGTTCTTGAAGAAGACAAGATCTGGTTGCCTTATGTTAGTGGAGACGTAAGTTCCCAGAGCGACTTCCATGCAGTAAGTCACAGGGAGCGCACAGCCTCTGGGACGTGGGTGGCCCTTTGAAGAAGGAGGTTGTGGAGCAGGGAGCCAGTGTTCCCTTTGGGTAAAGTTGGTAAGTGGGGGAAAATTTCTCATGATTCAAGAACTGTTCACCTCTCTGTTACCGTACTGAGAGAGATTAGCCAGGGCCTGGCATGTAAATGCTGATGCCTGAGGAGGTTGGCTGTGTGCTACCAGATTTGGTGGTACCAGATTTGTGGTGAATGGAGCGAAGTCCACTTGGCGGCCGGTCACGAGCGGTGTCCCCCAGGGCTCCGTTTTGGGGCCGGTCTTSTTCAATATCTTTATTAACGATCTGGACGAGGGGATTGAGTGCTCCCTCACTAAGTTTGCAGACGACACCAAGCTGGCCGGCAGTCTTGATCTGCTCGAGAGTAGGAAGGCTCTGCAGAGGGACCTGGACAGGCTGGATCGATGGGCTGAGGCCAACTGCATGAGGTTCAACAAGGCCAAG
>JAYKAV010002844.1:2579797-2655041 GCA_035582835.1 Phoebastria nigripes | reverse complement strand
GGGGAAGTTTAGATTGGACATTAGGAAAAATTTCTTTACTGAAAGAGTGGTTAAGCATTGGAACAGGCTGCCCAGGGAAGTGGTGGAGTCACCATCCCTGGAAGTCTTTAAAAGACGTGTAGATGAGGCACTTAGGGACATGGTTTAGTGGGGCTTGGTGGTGTTGGGTTGATGGTTGGACTTGATGATCTTAGAGGTCTTTTCCAACCTTAATGATTCTATGATTCTATGATTTGCTCTCCCTGGTTCTGCAAAGCTAGCCCTGCTCTCTGAAAGGATTTCAAATGATCTTAAATCTGCTTTGCAAGTTGATGGCCAAATGTGTATGCTAATATCCTGGCTAAAGTGATCTTAGAAGTCTAGAAAGCCTCCCTCACTCACCAAAAAAGAGTGTAAGTGAGCCCAAATTGGATTACGCGACCCAGTATTACCCACCCTCCCCAAACCAGTCCTGCGTGGCATACTGCAGACAACAGCAAAATGACTGCCATGGCCCGGGCTCGCGACCTGAACGGGCGTCGCCGACTCATGCTGGTGGAACAGCTGCTTTTGCAGAGGTGCTGGTCATCTGTACCTGTTTGTTTCTCAGCACCTCTGCAGCTCTCTTTCCTCCACCTTTATTTTATGCCCCTGAATAAAATAAAGGTAGAAATCTAATCCTGAAAATTCAGGATTTAGATCAAATATTTTCAGAAAGTGTCACTTTTCATACTTTCTGTTTGCTTTTCCTTTGATTCTGTGTTTGACTTCTGATAAACATCAGCTCAATCAGCATTCATGATGGATCTTAAAGAAATGTTTGTAGTGGAGGCCTGTCACAGTATTTACAGCTCTCACTGATCTCTCCCTTATAAATTAGAACATGCAATAGGATAAAATTTTATTCCTCTTACTAGCAGCCAGTGAGGTTCTCCATAGTGGAAGAGGGCAGGTGAGGCGTTAGGACACACCACCACGCTCCGACACACGCAGCTTGGCCTCGCGCCGTGTGAGATCCCGGCTCACCCTGCTGCTTCTCCGTTACAGCCATGGTTCTGCTGTTCGTGGTGTGGATGAAACGCCGGGAGAAGGAGCGCCATACCAAGCAGCTCCTGATCGACCCCGAGGATGACGTCAGGGACAATATTCTGAAGTACGACGAAGAGGGAGGTGGAGAGGAAGACCAGGTGAGAAGAGCCCGCAGGTCGTGGCCAAGGAGCAGCGTGCAATCTGTACTCTCAAAAAGGCAGAAACCACATTATTTTCACTAAAGTACTTGCAAAGGGTTGTGTTCGCCCTTGTTTATGCCCAGGCAGCTTTATTGGCTTCCCCAGTGTGGCATGGACATCGGTGAGAGCCAGCTTAGGTCCAGCATGTCACTGGGACACTCTCCCGTGCAAACAGGACCGTGCCGGGAGGCCGGTGCTCCATGGATTTTGCTACCCCCTAGGCTAGCTTCCTGGGGAGGGACTGTAAATCAATCTACTGACACTCACATTCAAACAATATTTCTGCTATTTTGGTCATTAAAATTGTATATTTTCCCATTCCCCGTCAGAGATCTTAGTAAAACCAGCTAGCAGCTACCACCCTCCCCCAGACCTGTGGCTGCAGGCACTTGCCTTGGCTTGTTTGAGCCTAGAGCTTCTGGGGACTTTCCCTGCATTTACTTAATCGTCTCTAATGTGCCTTTAATTTCTTTTAATTTCTGGATGTGGTTTGTGAGAAATGTCTAAATACATTTGGGGATTTTCTTTTTCACCGCGAAGTGTACAGTGGCAAAGCTTTGCTTGGTGACAGAGCCCCAAGCCACAGTCTGCCTGAATGCGTCAGCTTTTCTGCGGTGGCTTCTTCTTACAGACACCGATGCTGATGTTGCATGAAAACTTCCCTGGCCTGCACTCCTGGGATGTGCTGCCCCTCTGCTACAGATGTATTTCCTCAGCTAAAATAGCAGTTTTGTCTCTCATGTTTAAGTCACTGGTTTTTTATTCCTATCTAATACAAGTAAAGAGCCCATGACGCTCTCAAATATGATGTTCACACAAATTATGTGACTCTGCATCACATAATGGCTTTATTCTTGCTTGCTTAAATGGACTGCATGGTTCATGGGTCTGAGCAGAGGCTGCTGTGTGCATGGTTGGTGTCAGTGAGTCCTAAGGTCAGTGGTTAGGGCTGGTGCTTAAGGAGTAGACAAAACCACTGCAGCACATCCCACCATGGGGGTCCCGGTGGCATCCGAAGGCGAGCGGGTGAGCCTGGCGAGAGGCACCGCGGGGGAGCCAAGGCAGGGACTTTGCCCAAAACTTGTGAAGTTCTTATTCAATGGAAAAATCCTTGCAATTAGCATGTCTTTTTTCTTGTCACTGACAAGTTAGTTATAAATATTGCTCCTGGAGATTCAATCATCCCCGTCTGAGCACAAGAATAGTTTTACCAGTAGAACAAAGTACTGTTATAAGCATTCAAACTAGCTGAAGTATCTGGTTTCAGGCGACTACACTGTAGGCTTAAATATTTTAGAAAGGATTCGTTAAAAATAACAGCAAAGGAAGAGCAGCAAAACACCATTACCTACATGAATACATTTTTAATGAAATATTACCTGGTTCTTATTCCTTGATAGAAAACTATTCTGTTGGGATTTTTCACAAGCAGAAAGAACATAATTACTTTGAAAGGCCTACATGCATAAATGCAATACACAATGTTTTTATTTCTGTACAAATGTAATTGCAATAATACGTCTACCGACACTGTGTCTTTACACTATATTATGTATTTCATCAGAAAGTTATGCACATACCTATGCACACGCAAACCGAAGCCAATTTTTTATCCAAAGATTTAGACACCATGTAAAATATTCAGAAAGTATTTAAATATTTGATTTAACTTCTGTTTTAAGATACACTCTTAGGAGGTCAATTGTATGAGCTACTCAGAGGTCAGGTTCATCTGTAATTTGGATAGTTAGAGGTGCTACATACCGAGGGATAAGATTTGCCATTGAACTTCAGCTGAAATAGGATTAGACCCCTCAACTTGTTTGTACACTGGGTGAGTAGACGATCTGAATGAAAAGCTCATGGTTTCACTCTCTGCCTTTCCATTTGTCACACAGGATTACGATTTAAGCCAGCTCCAGCAGCCAGAGACCATGGATCATGTGCTGAACAAGACACCTGGAGTCAGAAGGGTGGATGAAAGACCTATTGGTGCTGAACCGCAGTATCCTATAAGACCAGTAATCCCACATCCAGGGGATATTGGTGACTTTATTAATGAGGTATGTTCTGTAGAGTGTCCTGTGTCACATCTTAAAAGCTTGAGCAGCCAGCTAACATCAGCTGTGCAACGTTTTCCTGGCTGCATGGACCAAGTGATGCTATTACTCACATGAGGAGTCTGATCAAAGCCAGGGGAACGATTGGCATGAGCAAAGGACGCAGGACTTGGCCTAATAAAGGCACYGAGCCTGTAAAAAGCCAAAGTGCAAACAAAAAGCCTAAGATTTCTGACTCGTGGATATCACAAACACCATGCTTTTCAGCATCCGGGCAGTATAACCTGATCCAGCTCTCTCTTGGATTGCTATGAATATTGCAGTTGCTGTCAGTAAAAACATTGTCGGGACGTGGACGAAGGAGTGTYGTCCTGGTGGGGAGGCGGTGGCAGGGAGCTGCATGGGTTGCTTAAAGCCAAAGGTGCCATTTGTGGCTCCTGGACTTTAATTATTTCACCAGTCTGTGTCTTCCCCTAGTAAGCTCTATTTGGTCTAAAACCTCAAAGAGTTTGCAGAACAGAGAGATTCATCTCAGATCAGAGAGGGTTTCTTTATGTTATGTTAGATTACCGCTCCTTTATCTGCTTGTACAAGTATTTATCCATTTAGTATTTCTTATCTCATTTTTAGTTTTGAGTGATTGAGTGGTTACAAACCAATCAATGCATTATTTCCTCCGAGACAAAACACACCATCCATTTCCTAAGTCAGAAAAATAAATGTTAYAGCCATTTAATTCTATTATTATATCCATTTCCTGCTGTGCTTTTTCTCATTTTCATCATTGAAATTCCTTCTTCCTTTGTTCCTGCCCATCCTTCACACACACATTTACACGCATCCAGGCACGTGAAGACTCGCTCTTACACACTCTCGGCCTGCTATTCACTGCAGTAAAACCTGCTCCATCTCCCCACGCTGAGACTGGGGTTTCTGAAGGTGTGAATGCAGAACATTTTGCTTTGTCGCAGGTCTATTCCTCTAGGCTTTTCCTGACGCTGGCCGCAGCAAAGCAATTCTTTTTCTCCATATCCCAAGGCCATTTCCATGGCCTGCCCACAACACACAGGAAAAGGAACAGCAATGCTTCCCAACCCTCTGCTCAGGATTTCACACCCCAAGTCTCTCCTAATTGCAGAATTTTGCTAGGAGTGATTTTTTTTTTTCCCCCGTAAAGGAATCAAATTCATCAAAATTAAAATAATGTCTATCGGTAGGAGAGGAAGGGTGCTGTTTGTTCTTTCCTTCACCAAGCTGGAAAACTTAACAGGCAACCCAAGAAAAGACACGCTGTCTGGAACTGAGAGCTTTCCAGACCCAGAGCTGGATCCTTGGAAGTAACCCCCCTCCCTCTCCATCCGGCTCTCACRGAGGCGCTGGGAGTTAATGAGTTCTCTGCTGGGGGCAGCCGGGGGGGGCTCCACCTGGGGGGGCAGCCAGGCATGGGGAAGCCCCAGGCCCCTCATTTTGTCCCCATCCTTGTTCAGCTTTTCACCATCCTCTTTTAGCTTTGCTGCGGGGATCCCAAGCATCCCACCAGCCCAGATCCTTACCCAAACACCCTTCCTTAGCACCATCACCATAAAACCCCATGGCGGGTATTAACATCGTGTGTTTGCCCCCCCAAGGGCCTGCGTGCGGCGGACAACGACCCCACAGCCCCCCCCTACGATTCCCTGCTGGTCTTCGACTACGAGGGCAGTGGCTCCACCGCCGGCTCCGTCAGCTCCCTCAACTCCTCCAGCTCCGGGGACCAGGACTACGACTACCTTAACGACTGGGGGCCCAGGTTCAAGAAACTGGCGGACATGTACGGGGGAGGCGAGGAAGATTAAACTGACCTCACGTTATTTAAAATCAAAAAAAAAAAAAAGAAGAAGAAGAAAAAAAAACAATTTAAAAAAAAACAAACCCACAGATGACAACATTAACAAAAAGAGCCGATGCAGAAGCAAGAACTGTACAGATGTGGCAGCTTTTTTAATTAATATCCCCTGCTGACCGTATTGTTATTTTTAGTGGTGATATAGGAGGTTTCTTTTTTTTTTTTCCTTTTTTTTTCCTTTCCAATTTTGTTTTTTTAGAATATTGAGCTGTCTCGCATGAACACTTGTCTCTGCTGCAGGTTTTTTTTTGTTGTTTTGTTTTGTTTTTTTTTAATGTCAGCTGGGATATTGCTCGTTTATCTGCTTTATGACTAAAGAGAGTGAAAGGCACTCTGTCTTAACTTGAATTTCTTAGAACAGAAGCACTGTTTTTAAAAAATATATATATATATATTTGAAAGTGCCTTTTGGTGCATGTATCAGATTCCCTTCAATCTCAGGAGTGATGAAAACAAACATACAACCATCCTGGGCAGCACTCCCTGTGACCCTAAGCCAGTTCTAGCTGGGAAGGAGTTAACAAAAAGGAACTGTGGAGATTGTTTCTTTTTTGCCTTTTTTTTTTTTTTTAAGGGGGTGACTCATTCTGGGGTGGAAGAGGATGGGGGGAGGGGGGGAGATGTTTTGAGTCAAAATCTTAACAGCCATCTTTAAGCCTCAGCAGGTGGTGAACTAGTCATCATGTTGTATATAATTCAGTGTTTCAGATGCAAAATATCGACTGGGGGCTCTGCCRTCACCTGGTCACACTCAATGTAGCTGCATAGAACTATAGCATTGACAAAGCCTTTGGTTATTGCAACAGAAATCTCCCACAGCCCTTGCCTAAACCCTACAAAGTAAATCGTGAAATGACCAAAGGCCCATTTGTTTGTTTTTATGCTATCGGCGTGTTGAGTGATGTAAATACCAGCTGGGTTAGGTGGTGGTGTCCCGCATCTCCGAGGATGCCTGCTGGCACGAGAGCCGATGCTGTTCTCCTCGCCTAGGGCAGCGGCTCCGCTCGAGGCCGGGGCAGTGCTAAGGGCAGGAAGAGTTTATCAGCACTTTTGCCATCCGTAAGTATGAAGTTAGTCTAGTACAATATTAATGCCTCGGAGCATTAGTAGCCAAAGCTCAACAACATCGTGTAACTCAGCTAATGTGTGTCCTTTCTCTTTGATGGGTAGACGCTGCTATCTGTAGTAAATGGTTTTTTTGGAGAAGTGCAACGAGGGCCTATTAAGTATCTTGTGGTTAATATGCTCAAGCATTGCCAAGTAAGCAAGAGGTTTTGCAGCATCCAGGCGTAATTCAACATCAGTATTATAAATGGTAGCATACTACCTAGTTTATATGTAGGGTCAGTTTAACCAATAACAAATAGTTACTAGCTTTTTTTATTACATTTTTCCTTTACTGATTTGGACTAGTGGGTTTATGTCTAATGTTTGTAAAATGATTTAGACTGCATGGATGTGTAATATAAACCACATTTAATGGATTATGAGCCACTTAATTAATGTGCTATGAAATCTTGGATTACCTGTGTTTTATATTCTGCAGACGATTTTGCAGTGGGTTCGCTAAAACTTGTAAAAGTGCTTAGATATATTTTCATTTAAATCCAAGAATGTGCACAGTATTGGAAGGTGATTATCCAGGGGATAATCGTGCTTTTTTTGATATCTCGATTAATTCTCAAGTTGAATGCTAAGAGTTAAGGGGGGGGCGGGGGGAGCGAGCGCGTGCACGCGAGAGAGCGGGAGAATGAGAGGACGAGAGCTTGCGGTGATGAGTGGACGTTGTTTCAGAGGGTATACTAGGCTGCAAGATCGTCTCTATAGATTTTTGAAATGCTCCTAGTGCATTTTATATTTCATTGTATCATATTTTCTATAAAATGCAATTTCTGTAAATTAATGAGCATTTGAAATGTCTCTTGTATGAAGTGGAATGTGGTAAAAGTCTGCCCAAGGGGACTCCAACGTTACTGGTGTGTTACTAACTACCAAGGATGCGATCTTTCTTTTTTTGTCTTGGTCGGTCAGTCGGTTGGTCAGTCGATGGGTCAGTTTGTCCTTTCACAGCTCGGAGAGCGAACACACGCTCACCCAAGTTTCTTGAGGAAACGAGGAGGCGATGGCTCGGACCTCGGGAGAGGGATGGCTCCGACGGCAGCAGCAAGGCAAGGACGTTGCTCCATGGGCGCAGGCCGGCAGCATGTGCCTCGGCCAGGATGAAGCGCAGTGCCTGGCAAACTGCYGGCACCCAACACCTTTCCAAATTCCTGTTCCTTGGTTGGGAACTCGGTCATCTCGTGTGACCGCTATGAAAGTCTTAGTTTGCTTCTGCCACGTGCTGTCCACCTCCTCCTGGCCGCCCTCGGCAAACCTCGCAGCCCCTGTCCTCCAGCCGCCTGGCGCTGGTGGACTGCATTGCCCTGCAGCCTCTGCTCTTTACCCACGGGCAGTCTTGATTCTTCCCCTTTTCTTTCGGAAAAGCCACAGGCTGGAGTATTTCACCATCTGGGCTTTGCATCTCCACAGAAGCTGCCCGGTCACAGAAGTAGTGAATAATAAAAATGCACTTAGTTTTCTTGCTGATGACTACCCATCAGAGTTTTGTGTCTGTCACCGTAACCTCATCACCGTCTCAGGAGAAGGACGCGGCTCGAGGGCCAGGGCGATGCCAATGGTTCTCCATCTGTTGGGTTGCTGCCGCTGCATGCTGGCTCTGTGCGGCTCCTGGGATGCTTATGCAGCTCCTGGGATGCTCGTGCGGATCCCACGATGCCGGCCGGCTGGGTCTCCGCTATAAGCCGTGCCATGCAATCTACCTGGCACCGCTTACCCGAGAGCAGTAGCCAAATCCCTGCGCCAGAGCGCTTGGTGCTTGATTGCTGCAGCTTTGGCTGGGGTGATGGATTTCAGGTAGGGAAGGGGATGGCAGTGGTGTGGGATGGCTGCTGCGGGGCCAGAGGCTGTAGGGGCCAGTCAACAGCATGCATCACCCCGCTGTCACCCGAGGGGATGTTCCGTGCAGTGAAAGGAGCTGCTTGGCCGTGAAGGAGACGCTGTCAGACTTCAGCTTGTCTAAACATTTCAGGTTTTTAAGAACATTTATGCAACCTAAGTCAAACAAAACTGTTTGAGTGATTAAAAATAAACCAACCTGTTCCCATTGGCAACTTTTTTTTAAAGTCGGCGGCTATTTTTTCTGCAGGTTTTGCAATCCAACCAGTCCAACCCCACAAGCCTATAAACCAAACCAACTGGTTTATTGTCTTTTGACCCAGTTCTGCTCAGTCTCCTTCTGCAGGACCTCCTCCTCCTCTTCTTCCTCCTCCTCCTCCTCCCTGCATCCTCCACCACTGAGCTTTACGGCCCCACAAGTAGCAGCAGCGTCAGGCCCCTTTCCTCGAGTGGGACCGGCAGAAGGTAAGCGAGGAGCACATCAAGCAACGAAAATAGATCACTTTTTGCAAACCTTTTTGCTCGTTAATATTACTTACAGTTTGTAGCCCAGCTAAGAAAACTTACATTAATCCAAGGGGTCCCATTGAAAAGGTGACTCTGATCCTCGTGGATGTGACATGGCATTGCCGTTCGCAGCTGGAGGTGACGGTGGCTTACAAGGAGCCGGGGTAGGGAAACAGCAACTTCGGCTGAACGTACAGTTGCCGTTTTTTCTTACAGGCCACAGAAGTGGTTAGTGCATTGAGACCAGAATCCTTGTTCTCTGACTAATCTAAACTAAAGCATTAAACTTCAACTAATTAAAGAAGTGATGCCCACACATGCGAGCCCCCCCTCTTTGCACGCCACGAGGCGGTGGGGAAGGATGTGCTTTCAGGCAGGTGGAGGGGAGCCCGTCCCCAAAATACCAGTGTCACACCCCGTTACCCCCGTAGCACTGCCAGGAGACACCACCACAGCTCTCCGCGCTGTCTGAGGGCCTCGAGGCATGCCGGACACCTCCTGTGGCCTCCTTACCTCCTAGGCATGAAGGTTGCACATCCCCAAGGCAGGGACCGTGCAGGTCCAACGTCACTGCTGTACCCGTGGCCACCTCCGGCAAAGCGTAGCCCCGCGGCCTCGGTGCAGCCCCTGTCCGGTCTATTTATTATGTAGCCTGTAAACAGGGAGAAGCATCAGTCACAGAAATGCTTTGCAAGGCAACAAAGAGATTCAGCAGGTAATTAGTGACAGTAAATAGGCAAGTGTCTTCTAGGTGTCCTATGTGCTAGTCATAGTTTTGCTTCCGGGTTTGTGTTTTCTTTTCCTTTTTTTTTTTTTTTTTTTCCTTTTGTTGGACCAGGCGATGCCGTTGGCGGTTGTAAGGCGGTGGTGGGGAGTTCGCTCCCCTGCGGCTGAGCCCCTTTGGGCCTCTTGCAAGGGGTTTTTAGGGCTAGCCGGGTCTGAGTCCAGCCTCCAGGAGTAAGTGGGTCTTAGGAGATGGCTGTATCGCCTGCAACTGCTTCGCAGAGGGTAGATGTTCGGGCATTGGAGAATGGTAATGGTCAGTGCAGGGTCTGTACAACACAATATGCCAAGATTGCAACTTTGTTTAGTCTCAAAAAAACATATTAAAGGTAAAATATGGGACTTTTATTTGTGATGTCTTTTGGAGCTCTTCATTGTAAGTGTGAAAAAAAAAATGTTGGGGGGGGAATGCTGTATAACGATGAATGCGTATGTTTAAAACAGCAGCTAGACAACGTAGGTGTCTCCCACACAAAGTTAATTCAGTTTCCTGGGGAAAATAGAAGTTCTCTCCAGTACACACCAACCCCATATACAGTTGCTCACACAATGTGTACATAATGTAGTTAGTGCTTGAAGCTACAAATCAAATAGGGGAAAAAACAACAACATATAGATGTATAATTGGAGCACTTTCTCTTTCTTTTTTTTTTTATTTTAATTATGATTTTGCATGTTTCCTTTAACGATGGAGAAGCTGTGTAGCAGCCCGCATGACTGTGGTTGTTCTCAAGGAAGACTTCTGCTGTTCTGCTGTATTCACGCTGAAGCGCAAAAGCAGTTTGCGTCCGTTAACCCAGTTCAAAAACCTTTTTTTGTAACCGTCAACAGCACAAATATTTTGTATTGTTGTTTGTACCATTTTTGTACCAAAAACAAAAGAGGGAAAAAAAAAAAAAGGGAAGAAAGTAAATGTTTTCAATGTGTTTTTAGTGCCACTGCAATCTTGGTTTCCAAACTGAGTAACAGCTTTGCTGATTTATTGTGTATCAAAGCTGAACTGGCGCACTGACGCCTGGCTCCAGTGTAATAAAAAAATAAAGTCCCCCTTTTGAATAGTCTCACTTGCTTTTTTTTTTTAATTTTTGTTTTTTTATTTCATTTTCCTTCCCCACATGCACACCCAGCTCATTCGCTGCTAACGGCAGACTTACCCTTGCAGTGAGCCGTAAGCGGTGGCCTCATTGCAGGTGTGGGTCCACGTACACAGACATCAGTGGGGTTTTTGGAGATCCTGGGTGCTTCTGCACTTGTCTAGTAGTGGAAAATTTGCATTCATTAAAGCAAGAAGCGGGGCTCGCCCTCAGCCCACGTGGTTGTTTCGAGCAGCGAGGAGGCAGTGGTGCAGGTTCCTCCCGCAGCCCCACGCGGACGCGTTTTTGCTGCACTAAACTGTTGGTGCAGATCACTTGGGTGGTGATTTCACTCCTACGACACAAGATCTTTGTGCTTTAGCACAATTCAGTCGCATTCAGGGGTCTTGACTTGCTAACACGTTGGTAACCACCACAGCTACTGCATCAGGGGGTCCAGCCCCTTCGCCTGCCCACTGCCCTGCAGCTTGTGCACGTGAGCTGCAAAACACAGAAAAGCAGCCAGCCCTTTTACTGCTGGGGAACAGGAATGGTTCAAAAAAGTCTAGGGAATGACTGAGCACCCTGGACCAGCTGATGCCCAGCGGAGGAAGCCTGAGCTTGCTGCTCCCAGTTGTATTTCTCCACCTTCTCTGCACATGCAGGAGCAAAGCCACGATTGGAGACGCTGCTGTGCACGTAGCAAAGAGCGTGCAAACTCCTTCATGTTGGTATTACTGAGTACAGCAGCACTTCTCTGCTTGCACCTCCTTTAGGGCCATCAGCTTCTTGCTTTTCTTGGGCTGCTCTCCCCTTGATGTTTCACCAGGAGCCCTGGGAGGGGCACGACCACCCTGCTGCGAGACTGAGCAGCATCTGCCTGGCACGCAATTAGCAATTAACACTGGCAGCAAACGCTCGTGTCATCCCGGGGACTTCTGCAGGGCCTGAGCGGATAGTAGGGTTTCCATCACCCTCACCCCAACATCAACCCACATATGCCATGAGTTAACGAGGGGCCTCAGCAGGTCCCGCAGGTGCCCGGAGCTGAGCAAGAGCCGGGAAGGACACGCGGTTTCAGCAAGCTGTGGAGCTCTTCCAGCCGAGCATGCGGAAAGCAGCGCTGTCTCATTTTTAATAAACATTAAGATGAATGCAAATTCTGTACATGGCAATTTACTTCCCCCCGGAGTCAGCTAAGAATATTTTATTGCTAGTTTTGCTAATTCTCAAGCTGTTCTGTTTCTTAGAATTATCTTTAACTACTGAATAATGCAAGGCTGTTGCATCACAAATATTAGTTTCTGCTATCTGTGGAAGCCTGGGCTCTCATCATCGTGTTATTAGGCTCTTATCTGCCTGCAGAAAGTCTTGTTCCTCAAATGATTTAGCTGTGTGCTTAACTTTGACCATGTGAATAGTTTTACTAAGCTGATGGAAACAGCTGGCCTCCCCTAAATCCATGGACTTTTGTACCAAAACTAAAAATAATAACAATTATTATTATAGTTATTATTATAGGCTCTTGAGTTGGGGTTTTTTCTCTCAAGTCAAAGGCAGACACCAGAATTTGCAATAGAATTTGGTTCATAGCAAACTGAAGCACACAGGGATTTTCTTTTTTCAATAAATGAAATAACTGAACTTTTCTTTGTTTTCCAGACCAACACCTTTGCATTACCAAGACCTTTTTTCCCCAAAATTTTTCTAAATAGAGAGCAGTCTTTCAACCAAAACCTGAGTTAACAGACACATTAAGCAGTTTTAGGTGACCAAAAAAAACCCCAAAACTCTATATGCAATATTACACTACTGTCAAAACAGCCCCCAGGTGGGTGGAAGAAGCATCAGGAAGATTAAATGCTTTTATTAACCACTGGCCAAGCAGTCTCCTTGTCTCAAAAAATTTAAAAAAAAAAGATAAAAGAAGCCAAAGTCCTTTTTTTTTTTTCCAAATTCCTTCCATGTATACAGAAAAATTTGCTCGGCTGTAACTAATGACACYGTGAGTGAGCTGGAGCTGAGCACTTTTACCTTCACAGTCCCTTGACGTGCACATCCCTTCTGCCCAGCGTTAGCATGTGCTGGTGCTAACAGGAGCCCTGAGACTGAGCTTTGGCTTCTTTTCCTGGATGCTGCTGCTGATGATGATGATGATGATGATGATGATGATGATGATGATGATGATGATTATTATTATTATTATTATGCAAATTTGTTGCAAAGAAGACCCTGTGATCAGCTCTGTTGCACAGCAATCCATCTCCCTCTTCCAAGCAGGGTCGGAAGTGCTGCAAAGGAGCAAGATGTGTCTGGGACAGACAGGGGACACGGGGACATACAGACACCTGTGGGAACCGYGTGCCCAGCTGAGTAGCTCCTTTGACTAGTTACCTTGAAAATAGCCCTGGCACTTCTTCCAGCCACAGCGACAGCAGCACCATGCCACGCACACTCATCAGCCAGAGCAGCAGCATCCCTCTTAATCCCGGTGTAAACTGAAAGGCACTGAGGACAAGCGAGGGTACCCAAGGGGCTGGGCTTCGGCAGTACTAGCACAGGCGCTGCCCTCTGCTCAGACAGCGGCAGCGATGCTCGGGTTATTATTTACGACAGCCTCCTTTCCCACACAGGGCAGATCCTGCACGGGGGGACAGAGTTAATGAGCCATTAAAGATCTGTACATCAGTGCAAAGCAGAGAGGGCATTGGATGCCGAGGGGAGGGGGGTCAGGCGCTCCCAGCCCGAACCCCCGGAGCCTGGGAGCTGGGATTCCCCACCCAGCAGCGGGATGGACCAGCTCCCGAGCAGGGAGCGAGCCTGGAGCAGGCCGCAGGTGCGCCGGGACCTTTGCAGCAGCATCGTTTCACAACAGCAAACGCTTTCTCCTGATAGAGCTGTAGGATGTTTTTTCCCCCCTCCCCTCTCGCGATGATTAATGTGTAGCTTCTCCACACTCATCTCAGCACCGCAGCACAATCCATCTCCCCTGCTCGTTGCCTCGCCCTCCCCCTCCCCACCTTCTTTTTTTAATGAGAATTTTTTTTTTTTTTTTTTTTTTTTTTTTTTTTTTTTTTGCTGCAATGCTTTTCTGCGAGCAGGGAGGCAGTGGCAGGGGGTGGCTGTGAGTAATGGCAGAGTCTCCTCGTGATGGGCACATGAGGACCAGGCTGCAATCTAGTGCACACCTCCAGAGCAGTAACAAGGGCCTCATGCGATGGCCAGGGCTGAAAAATAAAAATTGAATGCAACCTCCTGGCTACTCCTGGKTTTTTTCTGACAGGCCGTGGCTTGCTGGCGGGTTTGTCCTCCCCACCGTTGCCCACCATCCACCCCCCTCTTGATGGAGGTAGGAGGAGCGGGAAGAGGGCTGCCTCAGTCGACACCTTTCATCCGCCTCCTCGGGAAGGTGGTTTTTAAGCCGGCCTAACCCAAATGACCCCAAACCTTTTCTGAACCGCCTGAAGGCTTTGGTGAGCTGCGCTGGGTTGACAGGGTTGGAAGGAGAAACCTTGCTTCAAGTAACGCCGTGATTTTGCGTTAATTAACGACCTGTTGGCTTTAGGAAGGGTCGTTTCCACCTGCAGCGAAAGGGGAACTCTCCCTCCCCGGCTAATTGGGGATTCACAGCCCGGGGCCAGGGTCTCGCTGGGCGTGGGGCCGTGAACCCCAAACCACACACCAGCCCTGCCCTGGAGCCGAGGGTAAAACTGGGGGGAGTTTATACATGCGGTTCATAGAGGGAAAGGCAAAAAAAGGATTAGTAGGACCTAATGAGATACTTCAGTGCCAGTGCAGGCTCAGGCGCTGGCTGTGGGGTGCTGCCCGGCAGGCTCCGGCACTGCTTGATGGACACCGGGGAGCGGGTGTCAGATCTACCCCCGGGAGTTATTTTTCCCTGAAGGCGATAAGACAAATAACGGCAGCAACCGTCAGCACGGGGAGAGCCCTGGACCTGTCCGGGCGGGGGAAAGCGGGAGCTGCCCAAGCCGCTCCTGCAGCCCCCGGCTCCCCGCAGCCCCCGGCACCGGCTGAGGCTGCGAGCGCTCCTGCGTCCTCCTGAACAACCTCTCCTCCTCCCGCTCTGGGGATGGGGCTGCCTGCTGAAAGGCCTGTTCACCGAGCAGAACCTGCACCTCCTGCGGGAATTTAATTTAAAGCAGCAGCTGCCATTAGGGGCACTTTTAGTCGTTAAATCACTCTGTGTAGGATGCTCCTGGTACCTTTTCCTCAGTGAGCAAGATCCGATGCCGTGGATTCCCTGGTGCTGGATGCTCGCTTGTCATGTACACCTTTAAAAATCTACCTTTAGATCTGGTAACAAAAATATGGAAGAATCCTCATCTAACGCTCAGCAGCTGTTAAACCGAGTCAGGCAGCCCCGTGCGATGCTCAGGCTGGGAGGTGAGATGGGAAGGATGGAGAGGCCACGTCCGGCCAGCATCATTTCAAAGTAGTTCAAACCTACCTTGCTTTGGAGAATTAGCACAGACCCTCCAGTTTATGCTTATCCTGCCTCCATTTTAGCCTCCAAACACTTGCAAATGTTTGCAAATATAAATCAATGGATTAACACTTACTCCAACAYAGCAGTTTTCCTCTGAGACATTAAAGTCTCTCTCTGTGCTGGAAGCTGCCAGAAGTGGATTGTCAAAAATCCCTGGGAGGCTGCAGAAGGAATAAGGCAGAGTCAGGTCTCTGTCAATATTTCCATTCTTAATAAACCAGATTTATAATATCCAAGGCCGCATGGAAGCTTTATCGCTGACTACATAATGGCCGCACCATTAACCTGTGCTATCTATAGCTAAACTCATTACTTTATGAAGTACTTTTTGAGTTACTTTGGAGTACAAAAGGTGACATAACTAATCCTGGTCTGTGAAAACCATATTGATTGGAACATAACCACCAGGTAATGCAAGAAGCACTTGTAGCCCTCTGCAAAAATGCTCTTTGAGCACTCGTTGCTCCACGCAAGATACCCAGCTCTTTGCATCAGGGGTTTAACATCCCGTCACCGGGCTTCGTGGCACAGGCAAGGCGGGGGCGAGGTGTCTTGCCATATCCCCCACCGTTCCCCAGGCGGACATGTGAGGTGGGTTAAAAACCAGCRCCAGCCACTGCTGATGATGCCTTGTGCCGGTGAGACGGTGGTGGTGGTGCTGTGCAAGTGCTTTGGGTTTGGTCGAAGGCAAACACTTTGCTGATTGCTTAAAGCTGTCGGATACATTTTATATCTTGCAGACACCTTGGTTTACAGCCTGAGCTTTCCAGAGCGCACGTTGTCTTGCAAATGCCTGTGATGAGGTTGCTAAGGCAGTCACTCATCGCCCAATTACTACAGCTGGGGTATCAGTAAGTGCAGATTAGACATATAGCTATATACACTTATGTGAAGACTCACTGGCCTGCACCTTCTAGCTGTTCCCCAGCTGAGGTCCCTGGCACCCAGCACGCAGGCTGCCGTACATTTATCGTCATGACTCTCCTTTCACATTGCACTTCGAGAAGGACCAAGTACCTTGCTTTAATATAGCGCTATTGATCCTGAGAGCTTAAAAYAATAACCATCGTATAATCAGAATTCACAATTTTCCAGGAACTGCAGCTGAGTTGCTCTTACCATTTTGCAGAGACAGAAGGAAATTCAGCGCCTTGTCAAAAAGGCACGCGAGGCCCCGGAGAGGAGAGGATGCAGGAATCCAGCCCCGCAAACGGCCCCAAACCCCAGACCTTGGACAAAAAACAAAGTATGTCAAGAAGGCAATACATCACATTACTATAGTACTGTATGAAATATTTAACTTTTGAGTACATTACCAAAGTGGTTTCTTTTGACATTACGTTTGTGCCCTTGTAAAAGACATGCAGCAGAGAGCAAATATCCATCCCAGAACAACCAAACATCGCTGTAGCGCAGCGGCTGCGTTGGCTCAGGGGAGCCGGGACAAGGCTGACACGAAACATGCATTACCTCCCGCTCCCGAGGAGGGGCTGTCCCAGGCCTTCCAGTGCGAGATGCCACCACCGCCGTGTGCCATGCATCATCACAGCCGCCGAGCCCCGGCTGAGACGCTCCTAAGTACATCAGAGCAGGAAAACACGCTTGTACAGGAGACTTCTGCTATTTAAGTGCTTTTGATCAAAAGCGTTTTATCATCTTCCCTGCCTTAATGCAAGGAAATGTGCAAATAGAAAGCAAGGCTTTACTGCAGGTATTCAGCCCTCTGTAAGCAGGCAGCTCCTCGCTTCCAAAGCTTATAATAAATAGAAGAGGAACAATCTTTCCCTTGCTAAAAATGGTTCACTAAATATTTCACTGAGCATCTTGGGTTTCCATTTGTCCTGCTTCAGTTCACTGCTTGTCGCTCCTGTTTGTTCTCATACTTCTGCAGCTGCAGAAGGGCCTCGGTGGCACCGCGGCAAATGCACGTGCAACAGGAGGGGGGACCTGCTCAACTTGCCATTTTGCAAAGAAAACACCATTTCAGCACAGCAACCTCCTCACAAAAAAAATTAAAAAAAAAAAAACCACCACCCTACAAAACACTGTTACGCAGACTTAGCAAAGAACCAAAAAAGTGAGACGTCAAATAAATTGGAAATGATGTCCAGCCGGTTGGGGAGCCCCTGGCCATGCCACCCCTCTGCAGATGGAAGCTCAGTCCCCATTGTCTGGGCTCCCTCTTTCTCAGGGGAGGTTGTGGTAAACTTACAGACTTCAACCCAGGCAGAAGAGGGGTTTTTTAAGAGAAACTCTCAATTTCATTGCATAGGAACAACAGAGATGAACAGTCAAAGGGCCAAGGCCAGGCTCAGCCTACCTTCTGTGGGAGTGTATCAGGGCAGGGTCCTCAAGGCTCACTTTTCTCAAAGCATCCTAATAAGCACGGCCGAACAATGCTGAGGCTCCTTTGTGGGCTGAGCATGGAGCAGAGGGCAACACTGGGTCATCTCCAGGAAGGAGATGTCTTTTTAGCAGGGTTTCTTAAGAAAAAGCAGCCTTGTTCTGCCTGCATCCCCTTCCCCTGCTTCCCTTCTGCTCTGCACAGACCGTTGAACTGGTTGACGAGGAGCAGCCAAACTGGACAGAGCCAGAAAGATAATTAAGTCCCTGAACCTTTTGTGAAAAATAAGGGGCCAAAGGAGAGCTTTGTCAGCTCAGACGCTTCATTCAAGGAGCAGATAAAACAGAATTTATATAGGCAAAAAAGAGCCTCCAAGGCAAAGAGACCTTAAACCTGCCCAAAACTGGGATAAAACCTCCAAGAGGACTTGCAGCCAGCTACAAGGAACCATGAGGAACCCAATGTCTCTTTGCATTGGCACTTGTGAAATGACTTGTTTCCTATGAGGTTACCATCCAGCATCCCACCAGGTGCTCAGAGCCCCAAGTCACTACTGGAGAAATAAGCCCCGTTTTCCCTGCGAGCGAGACGTGGTGGCCTGGGGCGTCTGGAGGAGCAGCGTGTTGGACCCCCGGGGTGGGGGCTCAGCGGGATGGGGAGCAGGGCAGGACCCAGCAGGGTCGGTCATGGCCGGGCAGCTCTCGCTGTCCCAGCTGCTCCCCGAGCTGTGTGAGGACTGTGAGGCCGTGGCCCAGGGTATTTCAAATGCCTGAAAATCATCCCATGGGCTCCCTCCTAGTTATTTATAGGAGCTTATTCTTGAAAGTCTCAGTGGGGATTGGAGCCCTGCTATGCTAAATCCTATACAAACGCATATTAACAGACCCCAGATGGGGCTTGCTTCTCAAGTTGTGATTTAAAGTCCGTGCAGAGATGGCAAGTCGGAAGCAATCCTTCCCCAGGACTGTGCTGCAGACCTCAAAATATTCATTGCCGTCTGTGTCTCTTTTTGTCGTGGGTTTATAAAGCTCTTCTTAGAGTGAGTTCTGGCCTAGGCAGGGTGATGCCAAGGCACCCAAGGAACACACTCAGCAGCTGATAATGTAATCTCTCTGCCCAAGAAATGCAGTTTCCTGGTGAAGACAAAGCGGCCGGCACGGGCTCGGTAATCCTGCACAGGCAGTGTGTGGCTGCCCGCTCCCAGGACAGCCTAATGCTGCTACTTGCAGACAGAAGGTCTTTCGGACTGATTGCATTATAATTTAATCCATCCTTCAGCAATTTTAGTTCTCAAGATTGTTGTTATTTTACACCTCAGCAGAAGTTCATGAGGAACAAAATGAGGTTGCAATCCTCTAGGGGAAGCTGGCAAGAGTCGCAAATCCATCTTTGTGGAAACAGATTTAAGCTTAGGTCCAAATAATTAGTTCTTTACTCAGGCCTTAAGCTAAGGAGTCGGTGAGTTCATCTGCAGAGGCTGCAGAATAACTTCCTGGAAAGCTGCATTATGCTCACATTTCTTTTGCACACTCATTTATAAAGCAGAGGTTCGGAGCGGGGCTGGACTCGGCTCATGGTCAGGAGCCACAGCACAGTGCGGGCAGGATGACCCAGCGCTCCTGCCTGCATTGCCAGGAGGGGCTTTTGCATGGGGACCGGAGAGACCCCCTGGCTCTACACTGAAGCTCATTTGGATAAAAAGCTTTTTTTCCCCACTTTCTGCCTTCTCCGGGCAGCCTCGTGCTGCCGTAGCACGGGGGGATGCCTGGTGCCATCAGCTCATCAGAAAAAAGTCCAGCAGGGCGGGAGGAGGGAGGCTGCATGCACGGGGAGCCGGGGAGGTCCGACTGCATTCCCGGCAGCAGATCTCTGCCTTTGGAAACTCAGTGATGAATTAACAGCCTCTTTGGCACCTCTAATCAGAGACACAGCTAAGAAAATACTTGTTGGTGCTMACAGCATGAAAGCCTTGGGAGACAGAAAGTGGAGTCATGCCTGTCCTCCCGTGAGTTGTTCCCTGCTCTCCCCCGGCGTCTGGATAACCTCTCTGTGGAGGAGTCCACAATGCTGAGCTGCTGTGGACCAGTGAAATGCTGGGCTTTAACTGGGCTGTAGCTTATTGCCACAGCATCCCTCTTCCAGACATAGCCACAGCAAAGGCAGGGCTGAAGGATCCTCCGTGCATCAGCCTTAGTAATGGGTATATGTGCTCCAAAATCATCATTTTTCATCATTGGTCTCCTCCATCACAACAGTGACCGAAGCTCTTTAGGACAGGAGAGCACAGGTAAATGGTGCCGGGGAAGGAAAAGATGAAGGAAATCATCTCCTGAAGGCACGCAAAAGGGAGGAAATCAACCCAAAGAACAGAAAGTTAGCTATATAAATTTCTCAAGCTCATGAGGCAGGATAAAGCTCAAACCTCCCCTAGGCACAGAGTGAAAGGATAAAAATAGTCCCATTACACTGAGCCACTTAAAGCCATTTGAAAGATAACGGCGGTTCCTACCCGTCAGAYGGCTGCTGCACGGACGGGAATTCCCCCTCACATTGACTGAACCTTGTTCCAGGAGCAGGTGCTGCGGGATTTCAGCTCGTGGGGGTTTTACCCCCGACCGTACACATGTTTTTCCCTCTGCCCAGGAGTCCTGCTTGGCTTCGTGGGTGGTTCCTGCGCAAGGGGAAGAGCTGGACCTGTGCAAAACTCCTGCTGTACCGCACACAGCGGTACAGAGAGGCCCTCATGTTGGCCCAACTTTAAGGCTGGCCCTTTGGTCTTGAGCGTCAAGCCCTGCATCACCATGGAGGATACATGGGCTGAATTTGTCTCTCCCCACCCCGAATCCCTGGGAAGACCCCAGCCCCSCTATAGCTGGGGAGCTGCTGACCCCCTGGGCATCACTGGGGCAGGGGGTGTTTCCACCCATGGGGACACCGGGAGAGTGGACTGGGCCACCCAACAGCGTCCGATACCCCTTTTGCAGAACGCTCTGCTCCCTCCCCAGCCTCCCAGCCCCCAGCTGAGCCCTTCCCCTCCATCAACACAGCAGAAAAGTCATGAGAACCCCAAAGTCCCCCTCTCCTTCTCACCTTTCCTCAGATCCAACCAGGACATGTCCCACCTGCACCCACTGCCCTGCTCCCTCCACAGATCTCCTCTCAGAGGCTTTCTGAAGGGTGGAAGATAAATCCTTCAACCCACACACAAGCTTTAATTCCCCCCCTTGCCAGGCTGCCAAGGAACATAAAACCACCAGGCTTGCCACGTGGGCTGTCATGCCGGCCAGGGAGTCTGTTGTGAGCCGCAGAGACCCAGCAAACTCAGCTCATGCATCGTCCCTCCTGCTCCCCATCTGATGGCTCAAACCCATCGGGAGGTGTTAGGAAACCCCCAAGCCTCCACTCTTCCAGCCAGGAGGAAGGGGAGCAGCAGCCACATCTTATGGGGGCCATGGGGATACCATGGGGACATATTTCTCACGCTGCCGCTGCCGAAGCTGCGCTCGGGAGGAGTGATGGCTCTGTCAGCTTCCCTCTGCCCACAACCGGCTGCGCTTTCTCTTATTTATTCCCCACTTGGAGCTGCGGTGTGTGGCTGCAGAAGCATTTGGAAGTTTCTGTAAAGGTTTTATTGCTTCATTTTTAACCTCTGCACAAATGTCTACATCATTAGCTTGGGTTTTTCCCCCCTGTATCACCCTCCCCTCTGCACTTTTCTCCTCCTGGCCATCTTTGTGCTCTGGCCGCCTGTCAGGTGGAGCGGGATGGGGAGCTGGGGGGGGAGATTTATTAGCGCTGAGGTTGTTCTGCTGAAGGAGGGAGTTGGTCCAGAGTTTTTCAGTGCCACATGCAAAGATGTGCACTCAAAGGTCTGGTTCTCCACCACTCATTTCATTCCCATGTCTTGGGCCCTCAGCTGCAAACAAAACCACCCCGGTCCCTCTCCCACAACCTGCGTGTCGGTGCAGGGGCAGCAATGCAAAGTCATCGCACGCACACCTGTCTCCAAAACCTGCCCGCTGAGTGATACCTGCCACACACAGCCCCATTTCACCATGAAAGCATCAAAGCCTGGCCTGGAAAACCAAAGCTGTTGCCAAGAACGCAGCCACCACTTSCCTGCATGGTGCCCATCCTACAGGGCAGGGGGAGCTGGAGGCCAAGGGCATGGGGTTGTCCTCGACCCACCAGGACATCTGCCAGAGAGCGGCCTCGTGATGGACCATAACTGAGTCCCAAAGCTAACAAACTCACTCATACAGTGCTTTTAACCACTTAATTATGATGCCCTGCTTTAAATTCCCATCAACGTGAGGCTGTCCACCGCATGCCACTTGGCTAATGACCATGATAAACCCTACGGAGCGGTGAGCCTACCCTGGAGCTGGGCCGTCCCACCATCAGGGTGTCAACAACAGCCCCACAGAGTGCCGGGGCCCCCTGCCCTGAGGAGGAACTGCGGGAGATGCAGCCCCATCTCAGCAGTGAGGACCTCTGCATCACCGTCATGCATTGCGCATGTAATCCATCGCAGCAAAGCATCCAATTGCATCTAGTGCAACCGAGGGGTTAAGAAAACGCAGGTGCTGCAAAATTTATCATGCCCTGGCATTCCCGTCTCATCTCTGTGCTTGTCCACAGGAGAGAAAGAAGCAGCACAGATTTTCTTTTTCTTTTTGAAGAAGCGCTTCTGCAGCCCTGGGGACACACATTTGTTGTTTCACCCTCATCCTGACCAGGCTTGACCCCACTTTTCTGTAACAAAAACGTCCCATGTCCTTGTCAGGTCTGACCCCGCAGCTGGGCACACAGCACGTAAGGACACGACAACTCAAACCTCAGCACAAAAAGGGCCCTTTCCCTCGCACGCTGGCAGTGACTTGGCATTCCAATAAGCTCTTCACACCTTGGACTTCAAGAGGCCAGTTTGCTGCCACCAACAGCAAAACTCACCCCCCAGGAACAGCGTGTTCAGTGTTTCAGATAATCTCAAACCATATTTTCAAGGTGGGGGGTAAGATATGCAGAGGAAAATTCTTCCAAAATAGGAATCCTGCCTCTGCAAATATTAGTGATTCAGGCATCGTATCGGGGATTATCCACCGTCATGGCGTGTAGAGGGAAGATGGATTTCAAGATGATAATAGGAATGACACACGTTGCTTTTTCTCCCTTTCTGCTGACACACAATTTAGCAGTCACTGCAGAATTTTCTTCCCATTTAAAATTTCCGTTTAATAGCCAAGAAGCTCATGTTAATTCAGATGATCTTTTCCGCAGCGTGGTAAGGAAGGGTGCCTCTTCYAGAAGCTTTTTTTAAGTCTCGGTGGTTGTGTCTAATAAAAAAACCCTGTCCTGTGGCTTTGCAAAGGCCATGGAGTACGTGTCCTTTACCACATTATCAAACACCACTTGACCCAAGATTGGCCAGACTCAATAGTGTTTAAAAATGAGACTCTGCTAGAAGCATCTCCTCCTAAGAGGTGTCCACGAAGCTTTCTCAATCCATTTGCAGGACTGAAGGGGATTTAAGCGAGCGTCCGCCTGCCTACCATCCCGTACCTGAGGCAGGACCCCCGTGGCAGGCAGGCCAGGCACCGGTGGGGACCCCGCGGGCACGGTGTGGCCGGGATGCTGGGACACAGGGCTGCGGGGCTGGAGCACCAGCGGGTGCCCCCAGCTCAGGGTGGACGTGTTCCCCCAGCCTCTGCTGCAAACTTCACCCTCAGAGGGTTGGGCAATGCAGTGTATATTTTAAATGCACTTCTTGGTTTTATTCCAATTTTCACGTTTCCCCTTACCCCGACTGTGCCCCAAACCAAAGCCGTGCAGACCATTGGAGCTGGGCTAACCCTGGCCAGGCAGCAGCTGGCCCTGCCAAGAGGAGACAAGAGCAGCGCTACGGCCTCCCCGATAACCCACCTCTCCCCCACGCACCACTGAAGGTGCCGTCTTGGCAGCTTACACCAGCTGGGAAATTGCAGCTTGCTTTATTTATATATTTTTCCAATGAARTGTAGCTTGCGGGAAGGCTAACCCACCAAGTTAACTTCCTCCTCAGTTAAACAAACAGCAAAATCATTACAAAATTATCTCCTGTGCATTAGAGTTGCATATATTCACTTATCCTATAGAGCAGAAACACGGGGCATTGCTTAATTAAAGATGTGGGTGTAGAGGCTCCAGGAGCATAGATTTAGCATGCAAATCTCTGGGCTGTAAGCATACAGCCAGGATACATACAGAGCATATTAATGTTTTGTGCATTGAGCCCTGCTGTTTAAAAAGCAGTGTGGCTAGACCTAGTCTGAAGGAAGGAGCACCGGTGCTGATTAATCCTGGGCTTCCTGCTCTTGCTGAACTTTATCTATTTACCTAAAAGCATCCCGTGGACAGAGCTAGAGAAGCGAGGGCATCTCCACGCCGACCTCGGTGAATGCCATCCCCCCTCAGAAAGCCCCTCCCTCATTCCTCTCCCTGCCCTGAAATAACTATATAAACCCAGCGTTTTCAACTTCTTTTTTTGTACAACGTAATTCAGGTTATTGCCAAGAACTGCAAATTGTTTACCAGCCTCGTGCAAACAAAGACTCCCGATCAGCCGCAGAAGCACAGCCCTGGGGCTTTCCAGCAAGCCTGAATTCTTTAATTACTTAACAAAAGCTCAGTCTTACCTTTTTTTTTCTTTCCTTCAGCTGTTACCTTGGAAAACCACAACCTGGATGCCTTCCATACCACACGCTGCTAAAAACCTCGTTTAGCGGTGATTTTGCCAGAGAAGTAGTTCCCAAGCTGAGGTTGAAGCGGGACCGAAGCCGTGCTGCGGCGGGGAGAGCTGTGTGGCACGAGCAAACCGGCATTGGCATAAACTTGCCTGCTGGTAAAAGCTTCTCCTGAACACACGCGTGTGCTCGTACACACACGTGTCCGAGAATGAGCATCTCTACAGCTGCAGACCCAGCCTGGCAGCTGCCCCGTGAGCACCCCAGGGCATTTTTCTCTAGTTTTATGCCTCGATCTTTGCTTCTGTCTGGTTTTGACCACCAGGACCCCAAAAAGTGTTTCGGAGAGAAACAGACAAATGACTTTTCACCAGTGTAAGTAAGTGGAAAGGAGAGCAGGCACTGGGAATGCATGGGGCGGCTCTCGCAGGCAGGGCAAGCAGTCCTGCAAAATTCAGTTCTCCTCCAACAGCGAAAGGAGTGAGAAAGGCACCTCCATCCTTCAGCTCTCACCTAACATCTAAACTCCACTGCCACTGTAGTTAGGGAAAAGCAAGGCAGGTGGAAGGTAGAGTTTACTAAAATTTTTAAAGATGGCTTGTTTTTTCCATCTCGGAAAAGCCTCTAGCCGCTTTCATTAAAAAAATAATCTGCATGTTTTTAAAAAATCATTTTTTAATAAAGAGGCAAAATTTGCATTGCATTAACTGAGTAGCAGTTCAAGGTGCAGAATAATTCACTGTCAATCTCGGGAAGGCATCTGTGGAGGGTAAATAAGCCTCGTGCACAGCCGGTTCAGTGTAAGCTGTCATTGCAGCCAATGCATCAGTCAGGAGGAAAATATAACGTTGGCGGATCTCTGAATACATAAATAAAACATGCTTACTACTTGCCATCAGCAAAAAAATTTAAAAAAAAGAAAAAAAGGCTGCCTTTCTAGCTCCCCCCTCGCCCCCCCTTATCTGTACCACTTTGCTTTGTAGCATAAATTCAGTTTTCAACATCTCTGTTTTCAGACATCCAAATGGGCTCCAAGGAAAGGGGGGAGGTATGGAAAATAAACCCAAAAGTTTGGCAAAGCTGAGAAAATGCCAACTCAGCACAGAGAGACCACTTCAGCCTCATCCCACCCCAGCCCCTGCTAGCGATACCCAGGGTTTGGGAAGAGCCGGAGAGGCACGGCCGGGGCCGGCTGGGGCAGGCTGAGCCCTCGGCACGCTGTGAGAGTTGCGGTGTTCCAGCCTGGACCCTGGACAGCCAAAACACCGACGGCGGCGGCGGCATCTCCCAGCCCTCCGGCAAATAACCCCGTCAATTCTCAATCAAATACCTGGCAGCGCAGATGTCACAGTCAAATGCAGTAAATTGATTTGCCGTAAGTCATATTTACTGTCTCAGCCATAAATGTGTCGAACCCAATCTTTTTAACTGTAAATAATGCCAGAAATTCCCCTTTTTTTAGAAGCCTCCACTACAAAACCTCCAGCAGAGAACTGAGGTGCTGTATTAAAGTGTGGGGGTGTCGAGGTTGCATTTACAAAAAAGATCTGATCCAGACAAGTTTTGCTTCATCCTCCGGGATGCACCGCAGCCGGGGAAGCCAAGCGCTAGGCAGGACGATGGCAGCTGCGGGATAACCCCAGGCTTCGCCCTGGAGGAAGATAGAGGTGAGATCCCCATGCAGAGCACTCCCCAGCTCTCCCCTGCAAAGAGAGAAAGGTCAGAAGGGAGAGCTGATATTAATTATTTTGCATTGGGTTTATTTATCCTTCAGCTCCTGGGGGATTTGCATATCCGGCACTGCTATCGATAACCATGAGCCCGTGGACGCCTGATGCTTCATTTTGGGAGGATTCAATAAAAGCACAAGGTGACTGGCTCGGAGACGGGCTGGCGGCAGGCAGGCTGCCAGCACCTGCCTGCTCTGTCCCCACGTCCTGAATGTTGCCAGTTGTTATTTCCAGAGCTCCCCGTGGCTGCGTGGGTCACTGCCCCACGAACAGGGATGTGGGCAGCTCATCCCTCACTGAGGCCATTGCTTCCAGCTCATTCAGTGTCTTAGTTCCCACTAAAACACCCAGAGCCACCAAACCCAACACACTGCCTAATATTCTGCTCTACATCACGTCTGCCAGTCAAACACATCTGTCTCCGAAATGCACTCCACGGGCTGCTGTGAAAGCAGGGAGAGACAGGACTACAGTAATTGATGTCAAACTGCCCTTTCTGCCGGTGTTTCAGGGGCTGATCTGACGGTACCAATGGAAATCACAGCTTAGTTTTAAGAGAAAGCTCTCCCCGAGAAGGAGACCAAGCTCCCGTCTATTTGAGCACCCATCACCTCCTCCCAGTCTGCCAGGAGCATCTCGACGGCGCTTCTCACCTCCCCGCTCCCTTCCTCATACTCTGTTCTCTTTCCATCACTCTCCCGTCTCCTCTGACGGGATCAAAGCTCTCCATCAAAACCCATCCAGTTACTCACAGACAATCATCCCCATTTCCATGGAATTACACAGGAAAATTAGGGCACGCAGCCGCGGGAGCCATGCTTCCCTCCAGCTCATGGGAAAGGCCACCAGCCCCTTCCTCCAGCCCTTCCCAGCCTCTCACTGTCCCACCACAGGCATCACCGGCCAAAGCAACAGGTCCAAATCCAGCCTGCTGAATGAGACCCATGGCTGGAGGAAGTGGGTTGGTAATGAAGGGGAGTTCTCCTTCAGCTCTCTGCAGCAGCAAGCTCAGCCCAGAGCTGAGGAGCCCTATACCTCCATCACAGGGCTTTGCCTCCAAGGTTACTGGTTGATCCCACTTCATCGGCTCCCCGTTGCCCTTGGAGCCCACCGGAGCATTCATCTGGAGTCCTGTCCCAACCACGACCCATGGCATCGCTGTTGGCTGTCTCGCTGGGGCTGTCCCACCAAGGCTCTTGTTCTCGCTGGCAAAGGCCACCTCGGGACAGGGTGACCTGACACTTGCTTTCACCTGGCCCAAGCTGAATTTCCTTGGGCATAAGGCAGATTCTTGCAGGATCCGGGTTTCTCCTGCTGTTACACAAATGCTGAAGCAAAGCCAAGCCTCTGCTGAAAGTGCAGGAGATGCTGGTGCCACCATGCTGTCCCACCACACAGGCAGTGTTTGTGCTGGAGGGAACGGTTGCTGTAGACATCAGCATTTCAGTGCCTGCCCGACCCTCCCGCCTGCCCCGGTATTTGCTAATACATCACTGGGGAAGAGCCGGTGACTCCGGGTGATATGGTGGTGGGATTGCTGAGTACAGCAAAAGGGTGAACTCACCAGATGAACCATAGCTTTTTGCATGCAGACTTCTAAGCACCATCCCAACGCGCTTTACCACGAACAGCAGCCCCAGTGCAATGCCCGCTTGCTCCCAAAAGTCTGCTTTAACACCCCCACCACAGCTTTGCAGCTGAACCATCATCCATCCTGCAACCTCCCCGCCCGGCTCTGGGTTCCCCCATGTTATTAAATTGCAGGAGCCGCAGATGAGAGAAGTTCACGCTGGAAATCAGAAACAAGGGCATCACTTTGTGAACTTCCAGCTCGCTGGCGCTTTCTCTGATCATTAAAAGCCTGCATCCTTTCAAGCCAAACACAAACCTCCCACTAGCCATGCTTGAAACCAGAAGGCGCACAATGGAGACAGCAATTAGGAGCAATTGCTGCATAGACAGAAAAAATAATTGATCGGTACTTCTTTGGATGAGACCAGCGCTGGGAAAGCAACTGAGCTGGGGTGGAATGGGCTCCCTGGCCATGCCTGTGATTTGGACATTTTTCACAGTTTCATACTGGGATAGAATTAAATAAAAAAGGGTCTGTGTTGGGTTTTGTTTGCTAAATATTGAAAGGTGGCCAGCATCAGAAAGCCTTGGGAAAGGGCACTCACTCCAGGTGGGAAGGATGGGGTTACTTTGTGCTGAGCAGAGAGAGTAACGGCAGTTTCAATGGGTACCTACCTCTATAAATGCCACCTCCAAGTACCCGAGACACTGCTCCAGTGGGGCAAGCCAAGGCCTGATGCATCATTTATTTATCTTCAGAGTAGGTTTTCAAATTTGTGTTGCACTCAGCATCTCCCGGGGCTTTGGCTGGGAGCCGTGAGTGGCACAGCAGACCTGGGGGTCTGGCCCTCCTCGTGGGCGCCCGTCAGCATGGGATGTCCCTCGCCTGGCGCGGGCTGGCTGCACAAATTCGATGTTGCGTATGCAACAGTACCAGTTTGTCTCCTGATCTCTAATCTACTCGGGGTGTCTACAGGATCCAAAATGGACTTTGAGATTTTTAATAAAGGGGCCATTAATATTCCCTCGGTTTTCTACGTTCAGCAGTGTCAACACATTTCTAATGCAAACCCTTTGGCAGAGCTTCCCGATGAGCCAGGTCCAGGACTCCCCTCCTTGAGTCAATGAGGTGCCGTATCTCAAATTAAGCTTCCTGCTTTCCTCTGCTGCACCAGACTAAAGCCAGTCTGCCATAGCCAGGCTGGCATGGGGGGGGTTATGAAACCCCCAAAAAGCTTATGCATTAGATCCTCACAACAGCAAAGCCTTTCTTTAAATCAAATAAAGAAGGCAGCAACTTCCTTCCATCTGCTAGCAAAGTTTGAACTACAAGGATAATGTCTGTCACCAATTAAAAAGAAAAATGTCCTATGCTAAATGATGAGGAGGGAAGATGGCGGTGGTAGATGTAACATAGCAGTGAGGGAAGAGCGTGCTTGGATGCTTGATTCAATTTGGACTGAGAATTACATGCTTATCTACACTTTTTCCAAGCTAATTGGAAATTTCATAGCTTTTCACAAGTGGCTCACGGACAATTACCGAGGTACCCGCTTCCAGCTGACCCCGACAGCCCCGTGGGCAGAGCGGTAGCTGGGCAAAGCTTGGGCTTGCTCAATTCCCAGCTGAAGGTGGGCTCAAGGATGGAGCGTGGTTTGAGCCGCCACGGAGCCAGAGGGCAAGGACAAGGTCAGGCGGTTGTCCTGTCTTGATGGCACCTCCCGGGAGGAAGAGGAGGAGAGCAGCAGTCCCTCCTGCCTCCCCTGCCACTCCTGTGCCTGGAAATGGTGGTACGGCTGAGAAACAGCCTAATGCAAACACTAATTACCCTAATTCTGATACAGTCTAAACTTCCTACGCTTGGCTTTGTAACGGTAGCATTTCTTTTCCATCATCCAGTTGGGTGTGATTATATTTAGGAGAGAGTGAGCTAAGAAAGCATGGCGGAGCCGCGTTAGAGGCACTGCATGTGTGAAGGAGTTAATGCATTAGAGGCTGCTTTCCTATTATCTTGCACCTTAGTCACTATATAATCAGACATAAATCTAATATGTAAAAAAGGCAATACATAAAAAAAGCACTTGAAAGTTGCTTATAGTTTTGTTCTATACAGACAGCATTGATCTCTGAAAACATGGGCATTTCAAGGTGCAAATGAGCCTTTCCTGCCTCTTACAGGCTTTTCTAGCGCTTTGACTTCATGTAAGCGAGGTTAAAGAAGGTGTGATAGGCATTTAATTACAAACACACCAAATTCCTTTGACAAGTTCAAATGAGAGTTTGCCTAAGCAAGAATCATTTCAATCCCAGCGCAGAGCCACCGCACGCTCTGAACCATGCACGAGGAGGTGAAGGCAGAATAATTTAAATAAGAGTCAGGGAAAACAAATCCTTTGACTGCAAAGTTCAGCACGGAGAGTTGCTGTTTTTATACAAAGCTACTGATCTTGAGGGGGGGAGAGTTTGCAGATTCACTGAGGGAGAAACGCAGAAAATTTGCTCAGAAATCCAAAACACGGACTCAAATTAATAGAGTGCAGGAGCTAACGCTTGGGTGAGTACTGCAAGAAATAGCCGCTGAATTTTGAGCCTGAATTTTTAAATGAACTCACCTCATTTAGGCTTGTGCCTCTCTTCACATTCGCTTCCCATGAATATTCAAGCAGAGCAGAGAATTCGCTGGCAGGACTATTAGTGAAAGCTGTGCCAATATCAGAGCATATATTAGCCGGTACTGGAACGTATTCACAGGAAAGTACATTTCAGAGCTGTAATTGCACTCGACGGCGCCCGTTCAGCAGGGCCTGGCAGTGCCCTGCCTGCGCTGGAGCTGCTGCCAGGCACGGAGCCAGGCAGCCCCGCGGCTGAGCGCCGGGGTCCAGCGCCTCCATGCACACCGAGCATCCCCAAAGATGCTGGCTGCATCACCCGTGGGGCTGGCAGCCCCTCTCAGGGGTAGCTACAGCCAAAGGGTGCAAAAACCAAGCGGGGGGAAAAGGAGGCTGCAAAATAGAAGTGGGGAGGGACGCACCCTGGGGTGGGGACACCGGGAGAAGAGCAGGAGATGTGGTCCCCACCATGGGGACGGGGACATGATGGCCCCATTGAGAGACTGCTGGTATTAATGAAGATGAAACCTGGTGGGTCTTTAGCAGATCCCATTCTCCTCAGATGGGAAGGGGACACGTTTGTTCCCCTGTGGCAGCAAAAACTTATTAATACCCTTGATGCCTTTTGCCCGACACACTCCAATTTCTTTGTCCGGCCAAGTGTTACATGGAAATGCAAACTGAAAACCGTGAAAAATACCAAGTGGGACAGGGCTATACCGAGGGCATTGGGTATTAGCTGGGATGGACACAGCAGGACTCAAAAACCCAACAAACCTGGGGGTACCAGCAAACACGGCAGGAGCAGGGGGCCGGGCAGAGGCACCCACTCGCATCGGTGGGGTGGCAAAACCACCCCTGCGGTGTGGCCGTAAAGCTCCGAGCGGCGAGAGATGCAGAAAGCTACGGAGGTTTCCTACGAGAGGGAGGACCACCAGCACCAGCCGAAGGGTCATCCTCACAGCATTCACAGAACGGGGTCCGCAGAGCAAAATTTAAGGGACTTGCTCATGCGTGGCATTTAGCGGTTGCCCATCGAGCCCACTCCCACCCCACCTCCTCCTCAGCCAGCTGAAAATGCATTTCTTGCTGCAGTGGGAGGAGGGCTCGTCCACCGCTCCCTTTCTTGGCAATGTCCATATATCTCAGGAAGCCTATAGCTGATGAAATACGTGACACGCCAGGGGAAGTGGCACTGAACATATGGCTCTGTGGTGTAATATATTCAGAGAAGTTTGATTTAAACGTAACGGAGAGGTAGGTGGAGGTCCTACAATCTGTTTAGGGGGAGCTGTGCCCTTCAAAGGATTTTGAGGTTATTTGTGATGAAATTGGATGTGACACCGAGCCAAGCTCAATGACACCAGTACTGAGAGTGTGGGGATGACACCAAAGAAAACTGCGGGAGATGCACCGCTGTTTGGGTGTTTCTGGACCATCGGCCTCGGATCAGCCTTTCCCACAGCTCAGAGGTCACTCCACGGCAAGGTGCCCTGCTACCGCTCATGCTAAAAGGCTGGGTCAATGCCGAGCAGCTTCCAGGGCTGTTTCTGAGCTCGCAAATCTTAAAACAAAGAAAAGCATCACAAGAGACCATGTGCAATGTCCCCACATGTGCTGGCTCCTGCCCTGGAGCAGGAGGGAGCTGATGCTGAGCCTCCAGCCCACAGCAGGGAAGTGCTGGTCTGACACAGGCTACTCCACGCAAGGTTTAAAACAAATAATTAGGTATAGTAGTTTAAAACAAACACAGCAGCATTCTGCTGGTCGGATGACCTTAATTAGACTGTAAAGTGGGGAAAACATTAATAGGAAACGGTGCCTGCCTGGAGGTGATGAATAAAATGCATTGATCTCTAAGCACCAAGCTGGCAACTCTTTGTTTGGAGGAAAACACACAATTAAAAGTAGTCCAGCTGTAAATATAGCGCAGCCCCTCATTCATCTGCTGTGGTACAGGTTGGTCAAGCATGCCTCTGTGTTCAGTGCAGGACCAGCTGCATGGAGCTACGGGTTGGTTTTATATAGAAGCTTGTGATATAATTGTCCTTCCCGACCTCAAAGCTTGGGTCTGTGCAGCCATCGATGTCCTGCAATTGAGGCAGAGCGAGATTTCCTTGCAAAATCCCACTTGAACTCACAGATGCCAAAATGGGGAGGTCTTAGCTCACCTGCCTGTATCATGTTCATATCGCACCCTGCACTACGAGCAATACCTCTGAAAACCTCACATGGTTCCTCACCTGTAGAAATGCAGCCACTGTTTTCTCAGTGCTTTTATTCAAGCGGCCTCGAAGCCTGGAGGGTCAATGCAACGTGCCAACGCGCTTCGAGTGCACCTGGGGCTAGATGGATCCAGGTGTTTAATACTTGCTTATTGCTGGTCTGGCTGTAAACTGATTCTCCGCAGAGCCAGTTCATTACTGGAGTTGTTTGCTACAATTGCGTTTTCTGGGGCATGGCTGTGAGAACGAAGGTGAATCTCTGCAAGAGCAGGAGAAAAGAGGGTTTCAGCACTCGTGCATCCATGGGGCTCCGCAGGCAGCTTCCCCAGCGAGGGATGCTTGCAGCAAGGCATATGCATCATCTCCTTCATTCCACACAGCTTGGGAACGGATTTCCCCCGCAAAGCCCCTTCCTCCCTGTTAACACGCATCCTGCAACACATCCCCAGTTTTGTTCCATTTGCACCTACTGGTGCCGCGATGGCTGGCAGCATCCGCCCGCCGCCGCCCCTCGCTGCTGGCCGAGGATGCGTGTCCCAGGGGAGCGTGCATTGGTGGCGAGGGGGGGAAGCAAGCGGGGAATGTATTTTGTTGTTTTTACCATTTAAGTAAAGCCATTTTCTCCTCCGCACAGCTGAGGAAGTCAGAAATTTGTGGCAAAGGAGCCAGCAGCGAGCAGGATTTCTTTCGCTGTTCAATATTTATGCCTTTCCCCATTGCCCATACTCACAGGGTGTTTTGCTGGCCCCTTCCGGTCCCATTTCTCAGTCTCCAGTGTCCCTTTGACTGTCCCTTCCACTCTTGTATCTCTTGCAAAGGTAGAGAAAACCTGAAATCAGCCTGCACCCCTGTACCCCAGGGTACAGGCTAAGTGCTGAGACACCAGCAAAAACACTGGGATGAAGGCAAATACCACATCAACATCCAATTTGCAGGCTACAGCAAGGAACCTGGCCCGGCATTTCCATGCGTGTGCACTTTCAATCGCTCACATCCCTCCTTTTCACCCAGAAGTGCTTTCTGTGTCCGAACCATAGTTGTCGTTACAYGATGCATGCTTGGTTTAGGATGCTTTTTAAGGAAATTATCTGCAGAACTATATATTATATTTCTTTCCAATTCATGCTYGGTTTTGGTATCAGAAGCATGTTATCATACACCAGATGGAGCTAAATAAAAATACCACATGAGTGCTGGAGTATACTGATGTGATAGATACATAATAATTAGGATGTGCTGTAAAGCTATTAAGGCTGCAAATCTGAAGCATCTATTATATTTTCTCTATTTTGCTTTCTACAATATTTCTCATAGCATGGTGACAACTAGCAATGTTAGCATCCAAATACATCTTTTTAAGGCATACACAGACTGTAATATCTGCAGTATTTATCTTGGTGTGACTCAGTCTATCTGATAATAACAGAATTAAAGCAAAGCCTTCTCCCCGCACAGCGGCGCTTGGGTCCGGATATGCTGGACCTGGACCGATTCCTCCCGSTTGGTGAGTGCAGGACCAGCAGAGCATCCGTGCTGTAAGGACGGGCAGGGACAGAGGCCAGGGCGTCTGGGGACAACGTTTCTGACTGTGGAAGTGTCACCGCACACCGGCTGGAGGTTGGCAGAGAAACCAGCGTGGGGACACTGCTCTCTGCTTGCAGGCAGCAGGAAGACAAGCTCCATGCTGCCRCCTCACATGGGATGCCAGCGGCTGCTCATGGCTTCCTCAGGGTTGTACGGCCCCGTTGCACCAGCACGGGGAGGCTCGGTGGGAGGTGAGMGGAGACGAGGAGGAAAGAGCGTGTCTGAGCCAGCATGGGGGAATGAGCTACCTGTCTCCAGCAGGTCCTCTGGAAAGACATCCCTGAAACATCACACCTCTCCTGCGTTTTCCCCTCCAGTGTCCCTTAAATTAAGGGACCAACCCCCCCCGAGCTTGCTCCCGATAAGCAGCGGCAGCAGGGGGACGAGCTGCCAAAATATTTACCCAGCTTCTCCGGAGACACRGCAGCTGGCAGGGAATGCCCCGACTGAGGCATCGGCTCCAGAGCATCCATACAATGTGTTTCGGTGGAAACCCACCCACTGCTCATGCTTCTCCTCTGCTCCCTTTCTGCTCAGGGCAGCTCGCCCCGCAGGCCCTGGCGACATTAAGCAGGTGAAAGGCACGGCCACCGCCGCGTCCCGCACACCTGTCCTGCGCAGCCAAAAGCACCCAGGCTCGCACCTCCCTGCGCCAGAAACGCTATCGCCCGCTTCGCTTCGCTGTCCCTGTTCCCTGGCAGGAGGAAACGGCTTCGCAGCCCAGRTTGGTGCTGGGCACCAGCCCCAGCGCAGCCGCCCACCCATTGCCCATCGGCTTTTCCAATTGCCTGGGGGCTGTTGCGTTGGCGTTTCTCTCCTGTAACACTGGATTTTATAACTACCCTGTCATCTACGATGAGTGGAGTCTATTTTTAATTTCTCTTTATGTTATTCAAATAAAAATATGCCATCTCCAAAAAAAACCCCAGAATTTAAAAAAACACAGAAAACCACCTGAGGAGCACCGTGCCAGCACCGTGCAGCGCAGCAGCCAGCGTATTCACCCCAAGCGATACGCACCGGACACGCAGGTGATGCCCTGGGGTGCCTGTGCCCCCACCACCCGCACAGCATCCCCCATACCTCGGCAAATGTCATTTTGTAGATGTTTTGACTGGTTCATCCAGTCCTTCCCACTTTCCTGAATTGTTTTTCTCCATCTGCGCAGGTGGAAAAGCCACAGCCAAGCCCCTGCAGCCACAGTGGCTGCRTGGGGAGGGTGTGTTGATGCCCGAGAGCTGCTGGGCTTTGGGCTGTGATTGCCAGCCCAGTCCATTCCCCTCTGCAATTGCTGCAACCCCACCGAGGCTGCTGCCAGCCCCCCGGGGTCCTGCCCTCGCAGCAGTGGGGTCCCATCCCCGCCTTTCCCAGATGAACAGATCCATGTCTGAGCCCCAGGATGGCCAACATGCAGGGATGGGAGATGGAAGCGCACATCAGCTGTGGTCACACCTTTCCGGTTGCGATGGGAAACAACCGACCGCCGACGCAGCAGCTCCAGCCGCTTTGGTGACCCAGGACGTGGCRGGGCCAGACTCAGCCCAAGGGACAGACACCGATCCCCCGTCCCCTGCGCTGCCCTGCCCAGGTCGATGGAAAGCGGGACGAGCGAGTGGCTGCCGTAGGGAGACGGGCACGCAGGGAGGCAGCGCAGACGGAGCTGGGGTTGCAGGGCTGCAGACRTCGTTCCTCAGGAGCTTTCCCAACCCCTTCCTGCCATGCAGGCTTTCCTGGACACAAAGCAGAATTGCACAACCCAATGATTCCCCTTTCCCCCTGCACTGCCCTCCTGTATTTGAGCTAAAACTAAAGCCTAAGGGTTTCCTTTGATTTTTAATTTTCTAATAACTTGAAGCACAACGATGAACAGTGGCCCCCCCAAGACTGGGCTTCGTCATGCGAGGTGCGTACAGGGAGAGACGGCCCTTCCCAAACAAGACCACAGCACGATTCAGGTAGGAAGACAAAGATGAGAACAAACAAACAGAAAACCCATAATTTTCTATTGTGTCCCATCAGCTGCTTTTTGCTAGTGCTACCATCGGGGCTGCARTGGGAGCACAGTGACAGTTTCCAAAGCCCACCTAAACCCACCTGCCCACCTCTCTGCTCACATTAATAACTGGCCATAATTAGCTTGCAAACGGCCCCGGCTCTGACTTACACGCTTGCCCTCCTCCCCTCCTCATGCACAGCAATCTCCAAGTATTTCATTATTCCCTGAGATAGTTTATTTTATTTGACTCCGCAGTTCAGCCCTGCTGTTACCGCATTAACATCAGCGAGACGAGAGCTCCCCGTTTCTTCTGGCCCACTGCTCTGAGCTACTAATTAACAATTTTTTGCAAAGTAAAGCAATATGACACAATTCGATTAAAATGACAAAAGGAGGGTAGAAATGATATATGTTTCCCTCTGTGATTTTTTTCCTTTGGTCCAGGCCAGGGATGAGCCTGTTCCTCTGCATCATCAGCACCAGGGAAAGCCTTCATGTGAGCGGGGCTGGCAGTGGCCCTTGGTTTCCCTGGCGAGCAGCTCTTCAAGCCCTCTGCTCTGCACCCCAAACCCCTCCTGGGTTGTAGCAGGGATCTCCCAGTCCCACTGGAAATCCCCCAGGCCTTTCCCATAGGTGGGATATAACATGCTGGGGAAGGAGCGCTGACAGCGCCTGTTCTGGAAGCAGCAGATGGAGGGGTTTTTCCTACCTGTTTAATTAAATATGTTAAGAAACTGCAAGGGGGATTTTACTGGATTTCCCCCCCCCCTTTCAATGCACTGGAGCTCATTAAAAAATAAAGGGGAGGGGGGGGCGTTTGCTGCAAACACAGCTTTCAAATAAGTCTTAATTTAAATAATTAAACAGGTAGCATTTCTTTTTCGTGTTGTTTTTATTTTCCTACCAGCTTCCTTGGCAGTTTAGCTCAGATTTAAGGTGCTTTGCAGCAGTGGAACGGGTGCGCCTGTGCGATGCTCCGGGAGTTCAGCAGGTCTGGCCAAGACCCGTCGGGATGGTCCCATCCCACCTCTCTCGGACGATGTTTCTGCCCTGGTAGGACACGACGTACCCCCATCGCTGCCAGTCTGCAGGAGCTGTGTTGAACGAAGCAGCCGTCCCTTTCCCCTGCAACTGCAGCCAAACCTCCRGAGTTTGTATTTTCAGTTTTTAAAGAGCTTTGGGATACATTAGACAGGATAAAAATTTTATAAGAAGGGAAACATTATACACTTTTATACGTATAACCCTGATGTTTCAGGATAAAAGGCACCTTCTAACTGCCTGGGGTGAGTGGGAAACTCCTCCACTGGGTGCATTAGAGCCTAATTGTTTGTTATGGATGTTATGTGTTGCCCTGTAGGTTTTTACTAAAACCTCCAAACTTTCCTGAACACAAAAAAAAAAGTCTGATTTTTCATACTTTTGACTCATGCCTCAGCTGGGGCTGCCTGGGGGACACAGCTCTGAAAATGCACCTCCTGACAGCTTGTGCCCGAGCYGCTGGGACTGGCACGGTCCCCGCTCGCCTTTGTCATTTCTCCCCCATCAGCCTCCATCCCTAGCRCTGGCAGGGGATGCTCTGCGTAGCTCTGATGACCCAAGCGTGTCATAATCCACTCAAAAAGCCCTACAAGCAGCAGACAAGCAATTCTCAGAACACCCTAGTTATTTTAGCAACAGCTCCTTACTAACAGCATCCCATGGATGAGAAATGTGTGGTACAGAGGTGGCCGGTGGCCATCCCAGGCACTGGGCTGGGACAGAGTCCTCAAACCCTCGCTGACCACCGAGATCTCCCTTCCCGCAGTGCTTCTGCTGAGCCAGGCTGGTGTCTGGCAGCTACGTAGGAGGGTGCCAACGAGCTGCTCCCACAGCAAATGGCACAGCCCTGGGATTTTGGGACCATTCCCCCAGCGGGTCTTTGGAGGGGAGATCTCAGCTGCAGCAGAGACCTCCAGGGAGGGACCTGAAGCCAACAGGCTGCCCCTGGACCCTCACCTGYGGGCACAAGCCCTGCTCTCCTCTGCCTGCCCGCAGCCGGTGGGGAGAGCCACCAACATTTCCCTCTCCGGTGACATACAGAGCCCACAGGGTTTTTCCTTTGGACCATTTCCACTTTCAAAAGCATTTCCTCCTTGCTGACTCCCAAGCAGCCTCTTCCTTCAAAGAGGCAATTCCTTTAAACCTCGTCCTCTGACGTGGGTGACCCTGCTGCAGCAGCTGCCCTGGGTGCTGGGGCAGGTCCTGCCCACGGCGCTGCCGGCTCCTGCCCGCCCTCCTCCTCCTCCCACCGCCTTTGCTCTCCCCGGCCGCGTGCCCCATGCAGCCTGATCTGGTTCTGCTCAGTGTGGGGTGACCCCCATGGGGACAGGGCAGCGCTCCTGGTTCGTGATCTTTGGTGTTGACCCAAGTCAAGGGGTTCACCCAGTGTCAGTGTGAATCAAAGCAAGTAAGAAAAGCAGAAGATAGGCTGAAGGCAAGATGCCAACTCGTCTTTCCCTGATGGAAAGCACTCRTGGGGGTTTTATAACACGTTGAACTCCTATGGAAAAATAAACTCTTTTGATATCACCTTCATGAGATGAATCTCTCCAGCCTCACAGAACGGGAGACATGGGCTTGGTTCAGGGAAGACATCAGCATCAGCCACAGCAGACTGGAGGTGACCGCCCGCCCACGGGCCCGGGAAAGGGCCATGGCACTTGCTTGGAGACAGCGGGACCGGCTCAGATGGGGTAGCCCATCCCCGACATCCCGAGCAGGCGGTGTCCCCACTGCAGCGAGACACGTCCCTTCCCACTCCCCAAATAAACCACTCTGCCAGCCCTGCTAAAATGTAGCGTGCTTTTCCTATTAGCAAACGCAGTCAACTAACGTGTTTACATTCGAGTTGTGAACAGCGTCACATCCCCTACATGTCTTAAAGTAATACTTGATGATATTCTCTCCTTCAGTAAACATATTGATTAGATTACAAATAAGATTACTACTAAACATGGCCCTTTGCAGAGAGCGAGGCAGCACCTCTGCTTCCTCCTGTCAAGTAGGATCGAGTTCCTTACAGAAGCTCTTGTTTATTGCGATTTAATGTAACTCTGCTCTTCCTCCTCCCTGGAGACACAAAATAATTAGCGGCTGCATTTTGGGGTGATTATAACACACCTTGGGGGTGTTCACGAGGCAAAGAACTAAAGAGCAAAAGACTTAACGACCTAGAAAATGCAGCGATTCCCTGACACGGTGCTGCCTGTGGGGCAATTTGGAATCGATGCAGCAGTCGGGACACGACAGCGCTGGCAGCCAGGGCTGAGCCAGCCCTCGAGCTGCGGGGTGATATTAGAGCGTGGTTTTGGGAGCATCTCAGAGGTCTGCAGTGACCCGAGCACCCAGGGAGACGGGAGAAGGGGCAGGCTCGACCCTCCGCTTGCTGCTGGTGGCGTGGATGGATGGGATCAAAGCAGGATCATCCCACTGCTGTCCCCACAGCCTGGCCCTGCACCCACCTCTCCCCATCACGGCGTCCCCCAACGATGGATGAGGGGAAAAACATCCCACTGCTGCTCAGCTCAGCACAGATTGATGGGGATTTAGGGCCAAGAGCCACAGGGAGCCCGGCTGAAACCYGAGCACCAGGGAAACCCACACCAACCCGCTCCTCCACGCGCAGAAGTTGTCCTGCAAAAGCACGAGAAGCAGCAGCGAAGCTAATCAGGACAAGAACCAGGACAGACCCAGCTCCGCAGTGGTGCCCTCCCCGCTCTCACCGCCTGACAGCCCTCCCAAAGCACATTCCTGAGATATTTGGGATTTTCTACCTTCAGCAGCCACAGCTCCCRGCATCAGCTTACCTCGACCCTCTTCAAACACATCTCATATCGAGCCTTATAGATTTGTAACTTGTAGAAGTCACAACACTTGAAAGAAGGGGGGAAATTAAGAGGCAGTGGTTAAAATGTTGATTCTGCATGTACCGTGCTTTTTGACACTGATTTTCTTACATCTTGCCATCACCAGAAGTTCCCTTTGAACATCTGTGTCCTGTTTTGTAAACGTTTCTAATTGGCAGCTCGCTTTTTTCTGCACCTCGGCTAATTCCCCTGGCTCGTACCTGCCTTTGCACTTGTAAGCTCACAGACATCTGCTACACTCAACGACCGTGCCCTCCAAAAAGACTTAAATACATAAACAAATAGTCTGGGGCACCTGGCCTGATCAAAGTCTGCTGAAGCACACCAGGTTGTCCTTGTTTCTTTTTCTTTTTTTTTTTTTTAATTAATTTATTTATTTTTTAATTGGAGGTTTGGTTTTTTTCCTACCACATCAACTAAGCTACATCCCCTTTCTCCCCTTCCCACTTTCTATTATTTAGCACTCAGAAAATGAATAATTTATACTTTGCATTAAGCAGAAAAGCATTCCCCCCACCACAGCCTGTGATTTCAGCAGGACTGTATTTCACCAGGGAGAGATGAAGGAGCGATGGAGGACTCGGTTGCGGCGTAGCCGGGCTCAGAGCACCATCTGCCGCCCGCCGAGACGAGCTCCCTTTCCCTGCACGGGGGAAGAGATGGATACGGCGCCTTATTAATGAAATAACAGCAATTACAGAGCATTTCCCAGCCGAGGGTTTCCATGTGCTCCCTCAGCAGGAATTCAGCCGAGGCAGGAATGGGATGCAGCGGTAATCCCCTCTGACGAGTGAAGGCACAGGACAGCGAGGACCAGCTGCCTCCATGATCCTCTCCTCTTCTTTTAATCCCCCCACCCCCCCAAATCATTATTTCCTTCTCCCTCAACCACAGGACACCGAAACCCCAGCGCTGACCTCTTTACTCCCTCCCACCCAACTCCGCACTGACCCCAGTTTTCTGACATTAAACTCATGCTGCTGAGTGTTGAACTACTTTGTCAACACTTTCATTTCCCGCCCCCCCACCTCAGCTTCTCACATTTCCTCCCCTCACCCCCTTTCCAAATCCAGCCACAAAATACTCTGTAACAGAAATGTTCACTGGATACAGGGGAAAAAACCTCAGTGGTTTTCCTTGAAGTAGCTATTAGCATCCCCATCCTCAGAGCGAGGACCCCATTGCACATCTTTCATGCACGGGATGAAACATCCGAGAGGCTCCTTGCTGCACAGCTACAAAACGATCCCCTCTTACACCTCGCAGCAGCTTTGGGTGACAACTTGCACTCCCTGAATCTGCAAAATCAGCTTGAGGCAGGACCAGAGATACAGGAGACCTGCTGGGTCACAGAGCCAGCCCCGCTGCGGGGAGAAGGGACCTTCCCTGCAGAGACTTTTAGATATACGTGTGTGTATTTATATAGATATATGTATATAAAATCTATATATAAAGAGATATACACACACATATATTATGTGTCTCTCTCTCTATATATAAGTAAATAAATAAAGCAGGCTGGGAGCAGGGGCAGCTGCAAGCCCAGCTGTGGGCAGTGGCGCGGTGCAGCCCRTGCCAATAAGGAGCCCAGGGTCACGCAGCACCTCCTGACCTTCCTCCACGTTGGCAAAGCAACTTCATAAACTCACAAAAGAACCCGTCCAAGCCTATAAAATCCCCAAGACAGCAGTTCACGTCTCGGGTATGTGATGCTGGCACAGGGGCGGGGGGGCGAGCCCTCTCCTCGCCTCCTCCACGGCGGCTGCTCACCCGGGCCAGGCCCCCGCTCACCCATCACACACAACCCTTCCCCACGCTCTCTGCCTGCTTCTGTTGCCAAGGAGACAGGGATGCTCACACAGACCTGCTTTGTGTTGCGTAGGTACCAGGTACCTGGTTTAGCTATTTTTTAAAACTTATTTATTTTTGAAATTTACGGGCAGCCTCAGGCACGTTCCTGTGGGGTGAAGCTGCTCAGAGCTTCCGGCTTGCCCATCCCCGCACGCTGCCTCACATCTCAGCTGCCCAGGCTGCTGATGGGGTACAAGGCTGGGGAGAGGGGAAGGTCTCTCATTCCCTCCTCCCCTGCCACCAGCTCCTGCTCTTGGGCCTACCCACACGAGCTCTCGGGCATTTTGCAATCTGGGAACTGAGGAGTTTTGGGGAGTTTTGCTGGGTTCAAGCCGCAGCGCAACCGGCCTTGCAGGGACAGGAGGGACAGATCTCCACTGGGATTTGGGGGAGGAGAGCGGCTGGATGGGAACAGTGCTCACCTCCACCGGCACTCTCAGCTCTGCCAACACAACTACTTTAGGGCTGTGCTCTAAACAGGGACCCTGAAATACCTGCATCAAGAATAAGCATACACGCACAAAACATATTCCCACCATTCAAGAAGAATAAGAAGGACAAAGAAAAGCTACTATATGAAGGAAAAAACCCACACCATCAAATCACACACCGCTGCTGTGTATCAGTATGAAAAGAGTGAGAACATTTAATTTTTTTTTTTTTTTTTTTTTTTTTTTTTTTGGCACTTCAGTCTTATTTCTCAGATACGAATGATCAGTCCCACCAACTCCACCTCTAAGTGAAGGGCCTTACCCACAACTTACCTGGATTTTTCCCTTGTCCCTCTCAAAGTGGAGTAAAGGAGCCTGGGTGCTAAACGGTGACATGCCTGAGATGACATTAGGATATTCATTTTCTCTTAAAGAGGCTGTATCTAAACATCACYGCATTGGTCTCCTGGGAAATTAGATATATTGTTCTTCATCGCCCAATCTGCAATAATTGGGCAACGCTCCAATGTGTTTGCTTGAAATTAGAGCACCAAATGCATTACAGTAAACTAGAAAGCACTTGCAACTTCTTTTTTGGCGACTTGATTTTGTTATTGGATTGAAAAGTACTTAAGTGCTCAAGTAAAACCATATAGTACTTTTACAGTGCAGTAAAAGTGAGATTTGTTATGTATTTATTCAGTACTTTTACAGAAGTGTGGTACATATCACAGACCAAATGCAGCTCGTGTTGTTTGTACAAGTTGTCTATTGACTTCAGAACAGGGAAACTCCCAGGAGGAAACCAAACAAGGGTGCAACCCAGCTCCTTACAGAAAATAACAGTAAATAAGCCGAGCAGGAAAACAAAGGGAAAATATACCGTGTTTCATGAGGAAAGCTATTTCTGAAGTAGCAGAACAAAARTAAAATCAGGTAGCTGCTATGAAGTGCAAAGCCTCCCCCCAGCACGCCCAGAGCTCCTGCTCGYGCTCCCACGCCTGCAGCAGCACAGAGCAAGTTTCTCTCAGGATTCACAGGAATATAAGGACCGTGACTGAATTCCTAAAAGCAAGTTTTAAAGAACTTATTCCCTTTCTCACAGCTCGGTATGTCATTGGGTAATAACAACAACACACAAAATAAAGGATTCCTGGCTTGCCCCTCTCAGTCTCTGGTGCAAACCATGCCCAGGATGGCGATGGGAGAGTTGAGAGAACAGGTTTTGCCCATAGCAGATTTGCAGGGGGAGGACTGATCTGTGCTATTAAAATGCAGTTTGAAGTACAGTCCCAATTTACAGCCCGTGGGATATTCTAACTGGGAGGACTTGGACACTCACCCACAGAGGCGGCACGTGTTGGGCAAATTAAAGGCAGGTCAGCAAGGCAGAGCAGCCGTTAACGTGCTGCCCTCCCCATTTATCCCTTCAACGAACAAATATCTCCCAAATTTATCAGCCTGGCAACTTTCACAAACAGGGAGACATCACTTGCTAAAAAATATCCCAAAATACTCAGAAGCCAGTATTATACACGGTGCTGCTTGCATGACATATCTAAAAATCTAAAGATTAGGATCAACCTGTAGTACCTAAACCTTTTCCCCTCCACACTTTATACTGTATTTTAATACAGTAGGTTGACCTGCACTAGCCTAAAGCACTGATGTATAAAAATCCTTGCACAAACACTTGAACTATTTAAAGAAGGGATCCCTCCCAACTTGAACTCACAAGCATAAGGGTTTAGCACGCTTACCTGGACACACAGATCTATGTACACACTGCAGGGAAACACTACTGCTGAAATTGTCACTACAATTGTGTACACAACCAAGCTGCCATCCTACCTGACTTACCCCCAAAAGTTAAGACTCTTCTCTGCAGATGGACAAATAACTGTAAACATAAGAAAATGGTTAAAATTATCATTGCATTAGACTTCTCATACCATTATTTGTAATTTAGACAATCACAGAAATATGGGGAAACTTCTTGGATCAGATTAAAATCTCCAATAAAATCTTAATTACCGTGAATTTGACGGCATTTATCAGAGCATTCAGGCATGCATCTCTCACTATATATTTCAATAGGCTCCCTGAAAACATATCTATCTAATTATACACCTGTGAAAGATGAAAAACAGGCTGAATTCAGAGTGCCTTATTATATCCTATTTGTTCTGCTGAATTTTTGTGCTAGAAAAAGAATGGTATCAATAGTTCAAGAACGTTACAGCTATACACTATCTAATCAAAGGTGTTAAAAATATAGACACATCAAGACTTCTGTAAAACAGGGTAGAGAGCCCATCTCTAGGTCACGCACACAAATGCTGGKAAACTTACATGCAAGAGAGAAGCAACCTGTCCCTGACACGGGGCTGAATGTGATAAAAAAGGTGTAATAGAACATCATAGACTCAGACCCAGAGAGGGCCTCCCAGCTRTAGCAATCTTCAATGCACRCACCTCCAGTTTTGAGGGTGCTACAAAGAAGTTGCATCACTCTTTGGACRAAGAGGGCAAAGGAAAGGGACAGTAAATTCCCTTGCAYGTTAACCCTCACTCTTTGGTGGAGCTGTGCAAGCTTAGGGGCCAGAAAAGAATCAGTTTCTCTCTACAGGTCACTAACGCACAAGAGATTTGCTGTTGCACACATGCATTGCCCGTAAATGCCACCCCTCCTCATTTATGACTTCGCTCTGAAATGTAAAGCTTCTGAGCAGCTTCAAAAATAGTTACCTTTTTATCATTAAAAAAACAAACAAACAAACAAACAAACAAACAAAAAAACCCCACAAAGTCAACAACTGATCTGCCATGAGAACATCTCCTCAGAAGTATGCCAATGGCCACATGAGGCAGTGTTCACTCCAGCACCAACAGTAAAGTTAAGTGCCAATATCCCAGTCAAAAATTAACATGACTCTGAACTACTGGAGGGAGATGGATGCTACCAGCTTTTCAGACTAAAAGAACAGGAACTTTTAAAAGCTGAGAAAAATTATATGGAGTGAAGGGCTGACTGTGCACTTAAAAAACATGTTATTTAAAACAAAACCAAGAGCTACGGTCTTACAGAAGATCTCTCCCTCCTCCCAACTCCCTTGGCCTCTCCAGCATATTTCTAAGCTACTACCTGTACTGAAGAGGGAGTGCGAAGTACAGCACACCATATAGTAACTTTAATTTTTCAAACATGTCTTACCCCCAACTTGCTGTTGGAAGCAACACTTGAAGGTCAGTTTCTTCCCAACTTACCTGCCACAGCTTTGCAGAAACTGTGCTCGGTCGCTGGACAGCCAGTGGTGATTAACATTTACAACCAACACTTGTTACAATTAAAGGAAGGCTATGACAATGCTTTGGCCAAAAGTCAAAGTTGTTTCTTTCCACTTAATAACATTACACAATTTGAAAGACAGTTTGGAGTTTACAAACAATTCAAATCTTCAAGTAAGTGTCATATATGGTGTCAGGTGAGTACATCACTTTAGGAGCTAATCCGTTTTTTCAGAGAGACAACTGGTCTCCTCACGTGGACCAAGTCAGTGCCGGGCTGAGTGCCAGTTCAATAGTAGTGTGGTTGGTGCAGTAGCCTGTAGATAGATTTGTCTGTATGCCAGAAATAATTATCAATTCATCTGATCTAATAGCAGGATTAGGCCCTCACAATTGTGAATTATTATTTTTAAGTTGCCCATGAGAGGGGCAATTAAAAAAACAAACAAACAAACAAACCAAAAGATAAACATTCAGTACAGAGCATCAGAAAAACAGCTTCTCAGATTTTCACGTTAATAATCAAAAGTGTGTCCCTGATTATATTCTTTTATAGTTGTGCTCCAAATTCTGTGGGTGTCACACCTTCTTCTGAAAACCATCGCAGTTAATTGTGTTTGAGGGAGTAGGTTGCCCTCAAGGAAAGGGTGTTTTATTAAACCTTCACTAGACAATACCAAAATACTTTTAAGATCTCTTCAGAAACTTTCCCTGCTTAAAAACCAAACAAACCAAAACCCACCATCCACTGATCTTTGTCCAAGACCCCTAAGACAACAATGAAATTTCAAGATTCATAAAGTTACATACCTTCAAAACACTGACAAAACAAAACAATATAAAAAAAAAAACCAAAGTGCATCTTTAGGAAACAGCATCCCCTCAGGTAGACTAATCTTTTACTGTACCAAGAAAAATAAATCCAAGAGGAGAAAAGATTTAGAGAGAAAAATACATTAGCAAATACAGATAAATTTGTTTTTAATAAAGGAGTTAATTTTCTTTCAATCCTATATAAAACAATAGCAATTAAAAACTTCATTTTTGAAAGTAAAATATTTACATATGAACAAGTAACTGTGCAAAATTTACATGAAAAAAAATGGTAAGACAGGATTTCCTAAAAGACAAAATAAAAGGGGTGTAACAGTTGTCAGGTGTTGATAAAAATACTGATCAGCATTCAGTTTACACGCAAGAGAGTTAAATTCTACCATGAGAGTTCACACAAAGAAAGCCAAAGTATTTACAGTCATAAAAGTACTATCAATAGACAATTTAATACAATAACCTCTGAAAATATAAAGAACCAATTAGTATATTTGTAATAAAAAAATAGGTACAAAGAAGGGACTTTGCTCTGGACATCTTTAAAGTAGGCCCACAGCTTGCATACAGTCTTTTAGCAAAATAATTATAGTTTACATAGCCATTTTTATGTTATGTGCCAAAAATTATGTACAATTACTGACAAAATACACCAACCATTTTTCAACACTTGATTCACACTGAGAAACAGTCTTTTGATGATTCCTCTCAACTTTGATTTTATTTAATCTAAGCTTTCACTTTAGCTAAAAAACACAGTGCAAGTAAAATATATTTATGCTGAAAAGGTTTCTCTTTTTTTCCTTTTTTTCCTTTTTTAACTTTACAGCTTTACAAACTATAGCAAATAAAATGCATTTTTACAGATGCTGCTAAAACATTCAGAAGTAACCCTCCTTTATGGGATTTCAGGGCCTCTAATAAGCAATAATGTGATTAAAATTGAGGTTATGTTTAAAATTAACTGTATATCCCTCTAGATTTTGAACATTTTGGGGAAAGATAAATATTCTTAAAAAATCAGTTTGCTTTGCTAACTGACTGTTTAAAAAAAAAGCTAAATGAAATGAGGTCATCTGCTGTAGACATATGCCTATATAATTGATTTAGTTGAATAAAACTGAACTAAAATGCACAATTAATGTTGAAACTGCTACAGGGCTGACAAAGGGTAGCTAGTTATTTGCTAAACGATTCCATCAGTCTTTATATATGGCTTGTTTGGCAAGAAGGCCACTCAATCAAGAGATGAGTTAAAATTTAATTGTCCTTTTATAGTATCCACAGGCCTTGTAAGTATCCTCACTGTTACAGAAATGTATTTCTCTTATACTGAAGAGTTTATTTATAAACAGGAATATAAAACTGTTCCATGTAAAGAGGTGGTTGTTTTTTAAACAATATCCCATTTGCTTGTTACAAAAAGGCGTAATTTGCAAATATATAAAAAATGTCCTCAGGCGTCTCTCCGTCAAAAATACCTTGATCTTTTCCATTTTACTTAAGGAATGCTTTATATAGCAATAGTGAATGGCTTGTCTCTCGCTCATTTTCTAAACAAAATATGAGGTCCCTGAGGTTCACCCGCGTTATCCTTTGTCGCGTAAACTGTCTGGTTGTTCCAACTCCAGAGCTGCCTGGGACTGCTGCACTTGAACCAGATCCCTGGAAATGAGACGAACAGATAAATTAGAACATGTCAGTGCCCTCAGGTATTCCAAAACTTTTCAGAGAAAACATGCGAGGTGAGAACTAAGTGACTACGTACAGGAAGCTATCAAACAGTATGCTGTATGCTACCAGACCAGAGATTTCTTTTTAATTCTTATTTATAAACAATAGTTGAACAATCAGAAGTTTTCAGTGACATTTAATATAGACCAAAAAAACCCAAAGCACTGCTCTTATCTTTAGGAAGGCACTAATGATAGGCAATCCCAACAACCAAAACAAACAGAAGAGACAGTATTCTTCACAGCGTCGGCATACAGACCCCAAGGGTAGCCCTGGAGTTCTTGAAGAACTGGGGAGCAGTCCTATCCACCTGGACCGTGAGGTCTTTAATAATGTCCTAGATCCCCCCTGATCTTCATGGTAGGGTGCCATGAGCTCTCCTTTTGGTGACAACAGCTGTAACCAAGCTCAGGATTATATTAAGAAGTAGCTATCCTAGACACAGTCAGATATTCTCTAATGATCTCTGAATTATTCTCCATCATTCAGCAACAYTTATCCCTCTGGTACACACTAGTAGTTTTCCACACAAACTGGCACGATAAACAAGTAGTATATTACTATATTTGTCACTTCAAAAAAAAAAAAAAACAGGAGAAGGGAAAAAAAAAAATCATTCAATATCTTTAGAGATACCCACATCCTTCAGCTGTTTAGATGTACACTGCCTGGTGAGTTATAAAGCAAGTCTGCTGGGGCTAACTCCAATGCATTTTCACTTGCAGAAAACACAGTTCTGATAGGATATATATGATTAATGCAACTCCTCCATGACTGTTATGCTTTCCTTTATACAAGCAAGGTAATCCTGGGGTGCTTTAAAGTCACCAGCCATCAGAATTGGCAGGAACACTACCCAGTAACAAGGTGTCTCTTCCAGTAAAGACTGGGATTTGATCACATCCTGTGCACATGCACCAGAAACACTTGTTCAGTAGTTAAGAGGGGTGCAGTCTGGCTTGAGGCTGGCAGAAGGGCACGGTCCAGCAAGGACAGATAAGAGCAACATGGCTCAGAACAGCAGCGACCAAAACCACTCTGAAGCAGCCTCCCTGCTCCTCCTCGCCTGTGGCAGCAGTAAGGCACAGTCACCAGTAGATGGCACGCAGAGACCAAAAAGCCAACTTTCACCTCAAATTTTAAAGTCGGGAATCTTTTTGGCAGTTGGCTGTTGCCGATACCTTGCTTTTTGTCTATTTATGTAAATAATGAAGGTGTTCTGAGTGACTGGAAACAGGTTATATTTCTGTGGCTTATCTATGGATTATTTTTTCCCCTCCAATTTCATTTACTAGAATAATGTCTTCTTTTCTTTTTTAATGGAACTTCAATACTTCATGACACCAGAAGGTCCAAACACACTGCACTAGTGAATAAAGATTTATCTCCCTGAGAGTTTGGAGAATTTTAAAAGACTGTTCTAAATAAGAATACCCCTGACTTGAGAAAAGCCAAAATTTAGAGTAGTGCAAAAGCCATGTGAATAAGCTGCTGAGGCTTACACTAATACAGTCCTCTCTACATGTAAAAGTAGTATATTTATGATCAGTGTACATTATTAAGAAACCAATCTAAACTTGCGCTGGAAATTACCATCTCTGGGTTAGTAGTATACTGTGTTCAGTGCAGGTGTTCTTGCTTCACCACACTGCTAACAGTGAAGTCAGACTTTTGTTTCTCAAGCAAGTTACCTGTTGAACCAGCAAGCATCAAATCATTGAAATCTTGTAGTTAGAACAGTTTAAAGGCTGGATTTTCAAAGAGATATTTTAAGGCACTTGCCCAACTTAGGTGCCTCATTTCCATCAACTTCAATGGAAATTAGAAGATGCAGGAAGCATTGGATGCTAATTAAATTTTGTCAAATACATACATATGACTACTAACAAGACAACAGAAAGAATGGTTGGAAGTGGTTTTAATTTTTGTTCTATAAATATTCTTTAGTAGGAGCTCAAGCCTGATTTTATTATGTAGACTATAATACTTTAAATGCAAAGGTAAAATTTCAGGAGTCTTTAAAGACACAGAACTATGCTACTCCTGTAGGCATGGAATAAGTTAAGAAGCTTTTTGGTAACTTTCAGTAAAACCACATGGACATAAAACTAAAACTGACACCAACCTGTTTTGTTAAATTTTGAAACAAAACAGTACAATTACTACTTAGAAGTGATTTTACATGTAATTAAGATTCAGCATTCCTAGACATCAAAAGCTTACATTTACAAATCTGTGTCTAAGTAATGACAAAACTCATTTTCCACACTTGTAATATGCCTTAACTACAAACTGCATACAAATGGTGACAAGTGGAGCTCAATTTAAAAATGTCAAGTGACACAGCAGCAAAAGCACAGCTGTGAGTCTATCAGATCAAAAGCAGCTGGTTCTTAATTAAACAGACAAAAAGATTAGATTTCCAGGGAACCTGTAGTTAATTGGTTAACCAGTAAGTGATTAATCTAGGATAACTAAATTAGTCAGATTTAGATGAAATACAAACAAGTGTTCACAGTAGATGTAAAATACATTCCATAACCTAAGTGACATTAACAGACTATTAACGTTGCACAGTTGAGCATGCATAAGTAAGCAATGCCAACATTAACGCTGCATGAGATACTTCAGCATATTCCTCAGAGACAGCTTCATTTATATACACATCTATCTTTGTAAAAGTGCCACATTCTGCAATTTTTGTAATTTTAAACCACATTTATAAACCTTTAATACAGCAATTTGTTAACTTATCTAGAAATAAGTCTTATTATCAGTAACAGGCATTTTAGTAAATTTCAGAACTCAAAATTACTTTAAAAGATGCTCAAGAGGCTTGATTTTTTTATAAATAAAAATAACATTTACTAGTAATCAGATTGTTCTCTAACATTTTATATCAAGCACATGCAAATTATTGCTTCTACCAATTCAGTTTAAACCAAGGTGAATTCTTTTGAAACAAGAAGCTTTTCTACAGTATAAATGCTTTAGCACTAAAAATTTGGAATGCTCAGGGAGTAATAAACAGAATTATTAAACTATTACTATCCTGTCACTTGCTATCAAGACACAAAACTCTGGAGGAAAAAATTCTCAAATTATGAGAAGAGCTTTTGGCCCTGTAAATGACAAGTTTCAAGAAGATTTTGTTCTTTTTAAACACTAGAGAAATCCCACATTGAATGTCTTCCATGCAGAAAGCACTTTTATAAGTGCATTTCATGTTTATTAACTTGTTTAGAAATACAGCGGATAGTCTACCAATCTTCCTGAATTTAAATTAACATTGAACTAATCAGATACTGAGCATACTGATACTTAGTCTGCAGAGAAATTTTTAAAAGGCCAGATTAAACAGTAGAATATACAAAGGATATGCAAGAACATCATAATCAGATGGAATTGGTCAAACTCATCTGCTGTAGAGATACTAAAACTAAGGCCAATCAACAGCTGAAGAAAGAAGTTAGGCAAGTTCCTATAACCTGAAGCTCCTGCTGTCAAACTTAGCAGTGATTCAATTCTACCACTGCACTCACCTCAATGGCATTACTCTGCACTCTCATTTAGATTGGCTACAACCAGAACAATCTCTTCCCAAAACTACAGGAGGTCCAAAAAAGCAGAGACTTGAGAGAACAGTAATGGCTTTTCTAACATTCCTCCAGTTCCATGAATCAAGGAATGACAACTCAAATTTTATTCCCTATGCCACTATACAGATGCTAAAAATTGATCCTGGCCTTGGAGCAAGCAAATCTGAACACAAAATACACCTCTACAACTCAGAAACCTTCCACAAACTAGCGAAAAAGCTCTGAACAGAAAGGTTTTTACAGAGGCTGACGCAGCAAAACCAAAGATTACAGTTACACTGTACCTCTGTCCCTGATCCAGATCCTGGTGAATCTACTTTCCTTTTCTTTCTGGGACCGATCGCAGCTAATGCAGTCAAGTTGGCATCCCTCTGTCTCATCTGTGCTAGCTCTTGTTGCTGCATCTGCATTTGCCAGAACAAGTACAGTTAATTATTTTTCTTTCAATTTCCAAAATAAAAGTTCCTGTTAAGGTGAACACTTACTTCCTTGGCCTTCTGTTTCAACCTAAGCTGTTCTGGATCTTCTTGTCGAGATCGAGACTATGTTGATAAAGGATGAACACGGAATGGTTGGAGAAAAAGAAAGAAAAGTTAATTCAGTTACAAAAGCAGTTAAAGATTCTAAGTTTTACATAGCATATGAAAGTTGTTCTTAAACTTCAGCAGGAAGTGGAGAATATCTACCACTCCCACAGAGGGCAACAGGGGAAAAATCATTTTTAGAAATTAAAAGCAGTTTTCCATTTCTTAGTTTCAAGTATCTATTTTTGAAAAAGCATCCCCTTTTTCAGCTTTGTTAAAAATAGCAAAGGAATAGCTAAGCATTTATGCCTTACACAAAACCATTACAAGACACAAATTACACAGATCTGCGAACTGAAATATCCACACTTTGCACATGAAAAAAGGAATCAGACCTGTACTTTCTGGAAAAATTCCTCCTGTTGCTGTGTAACTACACACTTACTAAGAACATACCTTTCTGCTGCACCTACACATACAAGTCAGACTCACGTTTGAACAAACTGCAGCTAACTGACCAACAGACCGTTGACATTAGCAATTGCCCATTTCACTTAGGCACCTACAATTACTTGTACGTACCATACTTTTAGAAGTAACAGAACATATAATTTCAGCAAACTTTATTGTCTACTACTATTAACACACATTTGCCAATTAATTTTTTTTGCTACGTATATCAATTCTCTTAGGTTCTTGGTTTTTCCAAGAAGTCAACAAACAGAAAACAGGAAGAACGTCAAGACAGTCTTTCATCCATACTCTCACGTAAGGCAAGACTAACTATATGCAAACAAATCCTGACTGTTGTTAATCCCATACATTCTTTAGAGCAACAACAAAATGAATTATATTAATTCAATGCTCAAGTACCCTTAAAATGTTAAGTTTTTCCTAATGATTAACCTATGTCTTCCCTGCTACACTTTAGGCGCAAACACAGGGAATTATATGAATATGCCAAACACAGTCATGAAGACTTATGTCTCACCCCAGCCTTTTCCTTTCTGAAGTAAATGGATTTACTCTCTAATCTTACTTCATAGGTCACATTTTCTAGACCTTTAAATTGCTTTCCTTCTGAAGTCTACTTGGTGTAGGGCCCAAAAACTGGACAGAGTATTCCAGCTCAGGTCTAACAGGAACCAACTGAAATGAAGGTGTTAGTTCACAACTTACGTGTGAACATTGCACTAAAAAATTTGGATTTTGACATTATCAACTCATACCGGATCACAAACCCAACAGAAACCTTAGGTTGTATTGCAAGTTATTTCTAGAGCGCTCCTGCCTAGTCAGTCATATCTATTCTATATTCGGGTCACTGAGTAAAACTACAAAGTCTAATGCTTACATTTGTGCTTACATCAACTGCTTCCTATTTATTGTATTTCTCTACCTTGTAAAAATCTTTCTGAATTCTATTTCTAGTCTCCAAAATACCTGTACCTCTCTATTCCATTTAAGAGTACTACAAAGCTATAAAATTGATCTTTTTCACAATGCAAAGTGCAAAAGCTAAGTTTTAAGACCTACTTTAATTTGGGAAAATGCAATGAGACTGGCAAAGAAGCTGTCTCACATGCTTTACCACGAAAAGCAGAACAGAGCTCTAGCTAAAGAACATATTCATCAAGCTCCACCTTTGAAGATTAGTCTTCCCCTTCATTGCAAGTGCTTTAGAATGAAAAGAAACTCTGCAGTTTTGACGTCAAAAATGACACTTTGCAAATGTGTGTGAAATCCAAGCACTTGCCTTTGCTGCACGCATTAAAATTTCCCTTTCTTGTTCATCTTTACGCTGCTTTTCTATTTGATCAAGTTGTTCAAAGAACTTGAGCTGTGCCCGAACATCACTTGCTTGTTCGTATCTTTCATCATCCTGAAAACACAGCAAATGTTTCTCATTACATTTCTTAAAAACAAAGCTGTTAGCTTGTACTGTAGAAGAACATATACATTTAAAGCTCAAATGTTCACTTTGTCCTTTTCAAACAAATAGCAAGTGTATATTCACACCAGTCAAACCAGCTAGAATTCTTAAAAGCATTTTGTTCTATTCCATGAATCATCAGATTTTGACTTCTAAACTAATATCATCACAGCTCTAACCTCACAAACATATTTCACAGAGCTGTGTGGTTTTTTTAAACGCTGTTTAGGCATTTGCATCTATTAAGAACACACATCTGTCAGATAGCAGTCTCTTGAGAATTCAAAGCAGTGCTTTTATCTGCCTATCTGATTGTACAATCACTCAGACTCTAAACATTTGACATAATAAAATGGAGGGCACAATTTCTCTGCATTTGTTTTAAAAACATTTTGTATATGCAAGCTGAAGAGTTCTAGTCATCCATGTGTATTAATATCTTAATATAAGATGAATCAGTCAAAGAGAATAAACAACCTAACTTCACAGAATGAAGAACACCTGAACTCATGTATTACAGCCAACATGATAGCCTGCTGAATTTGTGCAATTTTGCCATTTTATTTGTGCAATTAAATACAGTTACCTTGTAAGAAATATTCTTTTGTTGAGCAGTCTCCGATAATTTTTCCACGAGGTTTTGTAGTCTTTGTTGTGTAGCATGTGATACGTAGCTAACTACATCAGGATGGATTTCTGTTATTCCATGTTTTTTACCTACGATCAGGACAGAAGTCAGTTGTAAAAAATGATTTTACAATACAGCTAAACATGTGGCTAATCTCAGTCATGGAAATGCTGTTTGCAAAATAAGGCTTTCAGGYATTTCTCAGACAAGCATTAAACAGGAAATGGCATACATATTAAAATTTACATTAGCTTAACAAAATTTACAATCTATTAATAAATGCTGTATACTACAGTATAACAATTAATGGAAGAATGCTTTTTGTTCTACCATCAATTCTAAACTAGTAAGTAAATATGATAAAAGTGTTTCTGGATTTATTTTTTTTAAAAAACAAATGTCATTATTTTTGTTACACCTTATCAGTTTATACGGTCAGAATTTTAAGCAGGTCCAGTAATTTTGATGTTAAATTGCCATCATTTTAGAAGGCAACTCTATACGTTTGCTATCCCTTAACACTGTTCTACTTTCATAAGCTGAAGATTGCCCGCAAGCATCAGAATATACAAAAGGTAACGACTCCAGCAACTTTAAACTATTCAAATCAATTTCTGTGGAAAATGCCTTCAATTAAACCCAAGACTAGTGAAATTTGTTTATTAAAGTTCAAGAAAAATCAATATACCTATTTCTAATATCCTTCTTTGTAAAGGTGCCGGGAAAAGGAAGGTTTCATCTTTACAGGACCTTGTTAACGTGCCCACTAGCTCAGAGTTTGTTGCCAATATCCGAGCACTTTCTTCTGACAGGTTGACTCCAGCCATTGATGCAACATCATTAATGTCATCATCATCCCTTAAGAAAGGAAAACTCATTATAATCATAACATTTAGTGCTTATCTGCACACACTGCTACAATACCACAGCTGCATATAACGAATTCCACAGTAAACCCGAATGCTTTATTTCATTTTTGCATTTTATTTGCTTTTATTATATAATAAAATAAAACTAACATGATTTGATTCCAAAGAGCACTAAAAGTATTTCTGCAGTTTTGTACTTCCTGTTTTCTCAAGATCCTTTTGTACGTAATGTTTCAACACCAGACACGTCACTACCACAAAACAATAATAAACTCATCACTGTAAAACAGGCTGTACATCCGAATAACCCGAGCAGAGTTGGGAGGAGTGAAGGAATGAATTCTATTTGCTTGTCCAGGCACGAATTGTTTGTGAGGTTTGATATTTATCCTTAGCGCCAGCTAAATGCTAAAACCAGTCTGGCACAAGTATGTCCACAGCTGTTTGTTAGTCTTTATTAAAGTAGCAAACCTGCCCACAGAAAATAAACCTCTAGTTCTTGCGAGTTTACCCAGCCTGATTCAGCACCACTGGAGTACACAGAAAAGCTCCCACTGAGTTCAGCAGGCTGCCCAGGCAGCACGAGCACAAGTAAGCATACGGTTCCTCACCTAAAAGAGCCTCCCCCAGGTTCTTTCAGTTTATTCTTCTGAGCAGCAGCTACTTGTGTCGAAACAGTGGCAATAGCTTTGTTTCCAGGTAATACTGCTGGTTTTACCACAGGTACTGCAAGAAGACAGACAAGATTTGTACTCCATCAAATTTGTACGAGAGTTCAGATTTACAAGCCAGTCATGGGTAGTAATAGCAATAGGTCTGGTGCAAAGACTTTACCTCAATAGTTTCTGTCAGCATTTCACCCATCTAAAACAGGATCCTCCCACACAATTCCAGTACCCAAACAATTTCTCTGACTGTAAATGCTGCCCTGACATATGTGTATCCCCAGGCACTATGCACTGAAGATTTTAGCAGTAGTTCAACAGCCATCATACAGCTACAGGGCACTGAAGAACTGATAGTCATAAACCAGACTTCAGTTAATGCTATCAAATATAGCATATACCAAGTATCTTGACCTCTTACCTGTCTGAAGTTGATTCAGTTGAATTTGAGGAGTAGTGAGCATAATACGACTATGTGGTTGCCGCAATGCTACCATTGGTGTTTGTGTCAACGTTACCTGTGGAGGCCTTATCAATGCCCCTGCTTTTTGAGACTGTTGGATAACCTGCAAATAGTAAGAAAAAAAGAGCTGTAAATAATCTGAGAAATAACTAAGGCTAAGAATCAGGTGGGAAGAACAAACCCTAACAATCAACTTGTAAGTTGTGATCTTAACACATCTGTTCATTGATCTAGAATCAGCACATTTTAAGGTATTTAAAAGTTTCTTTAGATAAATTATACCTTACAGGAAACTAATATTCCACTTTCTGTGATACAAAAAAGAAATCAGTAACCTATTTCTATTAACAAAAAACAAACAAACAAACAAAACAAAACAAAACAAAAAAACCAAAAAAAAAAACACAACCAAAAACCACACACACCAAACCCAAACAACAAAGGTCCAGTTAAAACTTTCTAGATGTGGTTTCTACATTAGACATACAGATGCAAACTAGATCTGCCTGAACAAACTCTAAAACTAAAAATAATAGAGACATGATAAAGATAATCCAGCTGGTTCTACATATGCTGTTTTCATCCAGAACCAGCATAAGCTACAGCTGTGTAGCTTTGTACTATTGGATTGTTAGGTCAGATTGAGTCTCAGGCAACTGTAGCCATACTGCTTCTGAACGTGAACTCATAAAAGTAGGGTTACATCGCAATGCTACAATCAGAGCCATTTATGCAAACTCGTCTTCTGGCCTTAACTAGTTTTCAGAAACTTACTTTCAAACTACTGCAAAGAAATTTACCAACTCTGCCTATTTTGCAAGCTCCGTTTCTCTAATTCTGCAAGTCTTTCTTTTGCCACTTTTGCTGCTATTTTATATATTTATTTAAGTTAAAGGCCAAATTATTTTCTTGTAAATCCAGCACTAATTAGTCAATGTTCAGTTTTTATTCCTTCCCTAGGTTCCTAACCTCCTTCTATAATACCTAGGTTATAAAGGCAGTAAGACCAATACAATTACTAGTTTTTCCCTCAAGGTAAGTGAAAAATATTTGTGGATTGACAAGAGATCTCTCCTTTTCATTTTATATGAAAATTTCTGGACAGAGCAGCTCAGATGAATGCCAAACGTTCTACAGGGAACGCTGAAGTACTAAGTAGCAAAAAACCCCTAGTAATTTCATAATGTATATTAATTAATACGCATCCTAGAAAAAGCTTACACTCAGACACTGCTTTGCTATGAGAAGAGAAAAAAAAAAAAGGTGCTACACATTATACTGTTCTTATTTGGTTTATGTGCAGACCTGAGAAAGTTATTCTTTCTCCTCTTTTGGGGTAATCTGTTGTTAGACTTATGAAATGGGGAATGAAAGATCCTCCAGAACACTGCTCTCTCATGGATATGCAGTGATTGAGACAATCTGCCAATATTTCATGCTAAAATAGGAAATAATATAGCACTTTAATCAAGAATGGATTTTAAATTATACTCTTTTTTTTTTCTTGGTAGCTAGTTTCTCTAAAGAGGTCAAAGATCTCCGATTGAGCTAAACCACCAATTTAAGAAGAAAAGTCACTGTATTATCAAAAAAACCCTGTGCAATAACAGATGATGCGCTTCAGCTTACGTACCAGTGGTGTAGACTGCCCTTGCTTACTAACACCAACTTGTGTAGGCTGAGTTAGGCTGATTACAGGTTGTTGGAGAGTACTCGTTACAGTTGCAGTTGCCTTCCCTGCTGTGCGCTGAACTGAGGAGCTTAGAAGCACCGCCGCAGATGGAATCGTTGCTATCGTTGCTTGCGTTGTTGGCTGTTGCTGTTGACTTTGTTGAATGAAAGCTGCAGAGTCTGGTGTTAACTGTCTCAAGGCAGGTAAACTCCTCTGAAAAGAGGAAAGGAAAGAATTTGCTTGATTATTTCAATCCTAGATCACACAAGAAAGCATTAATTATAAAAAGCAATGCATTTTATACTTCAGTCCATTGTATCAGTCTGTGTGCACCTGAGAAAACGTGATAGCAGCGCACACAGAAATACCATGCTACTTCACATTTAAAGCTAGACAGAGTGATGGTACCTTTAGTTGTGGAAGCTTGGATATCACGGGCATTTAGGTTATGCAAGCCTATCTGGAACCCCTGGTATGTACTTAACAATCCAAGCCCATGATGCCTTCCTCGATTGTGTTCCTACATATATACCAAGCTATAACATGTGATGGCTTAAGACATACTGGAACACCGGTGAAGATTTCAGAATAGCTCAACAGAGACCACAACGTTTTACCAGATTCTTACATTAGTTGTTTTCTTATGGTAACAATTTTTGTCCTCATGAACAGCTCATGGTTGAACAAGCATTTAAGAACCCAGAAATGTCAACACACACCTACAACTATATCCCTTAATCATACATTAGTCAAGCAGAGTTATACTCTTACCATACAGTGATCTTGTACCTTCTCTGATTTTCAGATGATAAATGTTTCAGAATAAACATTATTTTGAGATGTGTCCAATCACTACAAAATTTATTACAAATGGGATTTATTATTGAGAGGTGACAAATTTCCTGTTTATCCATACAAACAGGTATACAGCACAGGCAAAAGAGTATGAGTTTGTCCAGAAGGTACAGTTTTCTGTGTCATTCAATGCCTTGTTTTCTTTCCAAGACTAAAAAGAGGATAATAAATCAATTCATAGGTTTGGTGCTATGGAAAGAAACTGCTTATAAGTCATAGAAAGAAAACTTTTCCGATTTCTCAAAAGAGCTACGATGTGACACTACGGTAGAAATTACATTATTGACTGTGCCAATGAATCACACTAACAAACTCTTGGAACCAAGAGGCAGAAGTATTTTTTTAAGGGAGCAAAAGTCTAACCAGGCACCATTTAAAACTTCCATTTACACTATTTTGGAATTCCATCTATACTGGTAAAAGATGTGCTTGTGTTCATTGCTGCTGATACATAAGCACAGAAATATATAAGGACTAGTGAACACACCTTCAAGAAAGGCACAAGGTAAGGTTGAGGTGAAGAATTAAGTTCTCTGTACAGCCTACTGGTAAAGTCTTCTGCTTCAATTTTTCCATCCTTCAAAACAGAAAATCCAAATGAACAAACTTGTAGAAATTAACTTTTACAGATATTCAACACCAAAAAAAAAATTAAGACTTAACAATTTATTGAAAATAAGTGGTTTTATCATCCCTCACTGTTTTTAGTTACCAATAGCTTTATAGTAGTAACTAATTTTACTACAGATTTCCACTAGTAAGACCTATAGTCCCATCTTTCCTTTTCTTCTTCCTGTCTTTCAGTCAATTTTAAGAAATGTCTTCAGTTGTTCTCACCATTACAGGAATGTCCTATCTACAGATCAAAGAGCCAGGTGGAACCTACAGGAATACTTCATGTGACCTGCAATCAGCCACCTATCAATTGCTCAGAACAGCCAGGCAGCCCCATCTCCGGTGTTCTCTTTTCCAAAGGTACTACAGTTCCTCCATTTCAAATAACTAAAGTTGTACCCACCATATGCTCAAAAGGCAGATGTCTCTCACAAAACTAAATGTATATCCCTCATGGGAAGATACACTTTGAATTTTGGTCTTGCGACAACCTCTGGTTATCACGTGATAACATCTGGAATACACAGCTCTACCTTAACTTAAAGGTTGCTAACAACTAGGCTACGCAATACTAGTACTCATTCTATAAATATTAAGTATGTCAAGCTTCTACATTAGCTTCACACAATATTACTTACTTTTTTTTGTAAAAACTTGTGATTTCCTACACTCAGCTATTGCACTAGCTGTAGTGTCTTCCCTCAAGTACATAATTCATCTTTTTATTCACTGTTTTATCAATAAAAAAATGTAGAAATTAAAGAGTCATCATTTACATTACTCGCACTTCAATTTGACTCATGTTCTCATGCATGAATATGAGCAGTAATGTCTCATCATTTACAAGCTTAAAGGAAAATTTATGCATATATTTTAATTCAGAAGAAGCAAAGTTTCAATTTGATTTATCTCAGATTTTATAATCTCCCTCCTCTCCAAAAAACACCCCTCAGTTTTGAGTCTAAATTTGCCCAGATACTGTTTCTTACAACTTTTCATGAACTTTTCTTACCAGCAGGTTCTGTACCAATTCTTTCACGTTAGCCGCAGTCTCTGAAGACTGTTTTCCAGATGATGCCAGTTTTATTAATGTGGACAGAAAGTTTTTGCATTTCTTCACATTTTCCATAGTTTCCTGTTACAGAAGGAGGAGGGAAGAGAAGGGAAACAGTCAGAGAATGGAAGATAAACTCTTTTTAATACATGATCTGACCGTATACTTGGAGAAATAAAGTCCTTCTTTAGTTCACCACTGCAGAATATTATTTATAGATTCATGCCCCTCACCACTTAAGACATAATCAGACTGAAATTATTATTTTGCTTCATATATACACATGTATTGTACATTTTTGTTATCAAAATTTAATAAATTATGATTCTTAATGAAGTTAGGAAACACCAAGTATTTTAAGAGTGGCACATTGTGTATGGGAAAATATGCGTTTTAGCAGGACAACAAATAGCAAAGCTCCTCCTTCCAGCGCATGGATTCTCCCTATTGTGCAGTCCTGGAAACATGCATCTTGAATGAGTCCGTGCCAACTTCTTATCCCTTCTCAACCTGATTCTACTCTGCAGTGCTGAACAATTCACTTTTCTATAAGATACAGCTAATACGTTTTAAAAAAAGGAGTGCTTTACAAACTGTTACAGAAATCAAAATTAATACTTTGACAGCCGTCAAAATTCAAGTGACCTGTGTTCACACTTTGTAAATTATATGGTTCTACTAAAAGTTTACCTTTTCAAGACCAATAGTTCACAGAACTCCTGCATCTTTACTGCTCTCCACTCTGATCTGTGTTTATATGTATGTGTGTATGTATACATATGTGTATATATACATACATACATGCACACATGTATATGTGAATGACCAAAAAAAGATTCTAAATGCACTCAGAATCTTACTGTGGCAGCAGTGGAGGTTGCCGTCGTTCCTTGCACTGTTCTCTGAGGAGTTCCAGTTTGTACAGCTGTTGCTGTCCCCAACGTAGTTGTTTGTGCAGTACCACCCAGAACAATCTGAGGCTGCAGAGGATACAAACATAAGATTATTTTACTTGGAACGTACCAAAACCTGTTTTCCTGAACCATCAAAAGAAACCACAGGACAGTAGAACATCTTTCACAGCTACTATAAAAAGAAGTTACTAATCTGCCATCCGTTGCAGTGGAAAGAAAGAGCCACCAGATGGCACAAAACACTACACATTCAAAACTGAAATCCTAGAAGTTGATTAAGAATTACATGATTTTTGGTTACTGAATAAAATGGCAAAATACCACCATAAATATACCCTCATACACTGTGGTTTCAAAACACAATTAAAACGAGTGCTAAATTTCTGTGAATGCAATAGCTTTTTTTGCCTGTTCCCTTAAATGCCACTTTCAAAGGGAGGAATTTCTAAAAAGGCACAACGGACACAAAAGCTCAGGTCTTATCTAGGTCTTTCTGATGAACAATGGGACAAAACATTTTTCTAGTTTTGTAGACAAGTTGGTAATTCAAAGTAGGAATACCACCTTTAAAGAATCAACATTGTAAACAAGAACTTTTCACGTACACAGTTCATTCGTGGACTTCGAACACAGTCTAATTACTAATGACAACCCAATCAGAGAGACAGTAATTCTTACCAAGCTAAAGCTAGCTCTCAGAATTTTAACAAATCATTTGCAAACTTGCTCTTCATATAAAGATGCACAAGAAAAGAGGCTCCAGTGCTGCCAAAGCTAACTTTCACTGGTATTTTGGGAGACAGAAAAGGAGACAAGGATTTAATTTGTCTCATTTTGTGAAATCAGGATAAATGAAGTCCATGGTATGCTCATTACAGCAAAAAATATGCAGATGGAATTATTTTTTTTGTCCAGTATAACAGCAGTGCAAATTAAGGAGACTCAGGTAAATTAACTCTTAGATCTGGAAAGATCACTGGCATAGGCAAAGGCTCTCTGAGGGGAAAAAGGTTAACTGGATGCATAGCAAAACCTGCATGTTTTAAATTAAAACTCTCTAATCCTGTCTACTCAAAGGATGAAGAAAGCACAATGAAACAGATTAGGCGACAGCAATCATATTGTATCACTGTTGCCTGGAAGTCATGTGGAGAATTTCACACTTTTGCACTGTGTTTTAAACTCACACCACCACCCCTCAAAAAAAAAAAAAAAATCTACAATAAAGCCTATCATTAATACAGACCAGGCTATTAGAAGAGACCCACATACTAAGACACCACTATTTATCCTTGAGTTACCAGAATCTCCCTAAGTACACAGACCAAAGCAGAGACTCGTGTGAGAGGGAGAAGGCTTGTGAAAGAGAAGGCTACCAGTGCAGTCTTTTTTTGCAATTGTAAATTTTGCCGCAGAATTCAGAAGACTACAGATCCATCACAGGAATAACATCACAGCTCCAAATCCAAAGGGAATTGGTGTCACTTTCTTGAGGCAGAAAGCATAAAGTATTTTATTTTAGTCAGTTCTGTGATTATACAAACTAATAACAGGATACCTTTAAATACATATGCATATAGGTATAATATGAAATAATAATACTATACATATAAAAATTATACATATACATCCAAAATATAAAGTAATTTGAGAGCTGCAAATGTTTTAGAAAGGATAATCCAAAATATATTTCTTCCATGCACTTAGCAATTATACTTTCTGTATTTCTGGCAGTTTCAAGCAGGTTTTCAGCTAATCTTAACTGACGTATCTCATGTATACATAACTTTTCTACAAACTCACTTGCACAACAGGAGGACGCTGTAGCGTTGTTGTGGGTTGCACTGTTGTTTGAGCCTGAGACACTTGCTTGATAATAGTAGTTGGTGTCACCTGTCGTGCAATAATAGGCGTTCCTGGAGCCTGGTGAAGAGGAAAAAAACCAAACACATTAGATCCTATATTTAAATATAATCTACCTTACCTAGTGTTTTGTCTCTGGATAGTTGCCATTATTACAGATACAAAAGAACACATCTGGACCACTATAAAACTGTGAGAAGGATTTTTAGTCTTAACTTAATGCAACTGTGATGATCTCGGTATACACATACCTGATATCCACTATCTTCTTTTAGTCTTATAAAGAATAATGATTCTTTCGGGAAAAGAGTTCTACACGTTAACCGTATACAGTCTTGAATGGTCTTCTTTATATCGAACAGTTTTAAACTTAATGCCATTCAGCTAGGTAAAAATATTTTTTATGAGTAACAGCCAAACTGTAACAGAATTAGGAACAAAACGCAATGCCTATGCCATGTGCAAAAGGCTGTATAGCACCAGGTTGATCAACAGTTTCTTCAAATCACTAACATCGTACCTTACTTTCTGGTGTATTCTTCACAGGGAAAAAAATCTTACAGTTTTTAACACTACAAATTACTGAACTAACCTGCACTGTCGATATCTGCACTGGAGGAGCACTGGTAGGTGTAGCAGGACGAGGAGTCATAGTATTTTGAGGCTGAGACTGGGCATGTGCCTGTGCTTGCATCTGCGCCAAGGCTTGTTGAGGGATCATCAGCAACTGCCCATTCTCACTACGCACAAGGACCATGCCTGTTAAAAAAGAAATTGGTCAAGAAAACATACATCCTTTTCAAATATGAAAGAACATATTTTCTCAGGTCTTTAATCCAAGTTGGATACACATGGAATTAATGTACTGTTGAAGGACTACACAGCTAAAAAAGTGGTTTAGAATAAAAGCAAAATACCCAGCTGCATTATCACATTTTCTATAGAATACCTTAATTACAGAAATACTCTTTCTCTATCAAAATGCTCAGGATGGTGTGCATCAGAACACACAATGAGTCGTATTTGCCCCAACCAAAATATTCCATGTGACTAGAGGTTAAAATCATGTAAAAATCCTACCTGCTCTTTACTAAGAAATTTGTTTTATGAAACACTGCAAATAAAACAAAATCTTGCCATTAGGCAAGATTCCTGTTAGTTTTTCTTTAAGAGGGGAAAAAAAAAAAATCTAATCAAACATAGGCTTCACCATCAACAGGAACACGATTGTCTAAGTTCTAAATTAATTTCCCATAACAAATTTAGTAATGAAAGTGGCTATAAAATCATAATCTTTCTCATGTGCATCTGCAACAGACTGCATTGTGTTACATGTTAGACCCCAAAAGAAAAATAAAATGGAGGGGGAAATGAAGCAGTCATTCCCTGCTCAGTCACTCAGATCAATACACTTAACCCCACTGGGTAGCTATAGGGAACCAGATTTTAACAGGCAGATTTTCAGATGATAGTCTCTCTTTCTTGAAGGCACAAACAGGATCTGGACAACATGAACTGTTTTTCAAGAGCTCATTCATTCAGCACGCCTCAGTCAGTCCATGAGAGCCTCAGGACCTCATCAGCTCTGAAAAAGCCACCTAAGGAAACAAACTGGGCACTCAAAATTAGTTAGCCTTTCTGAGCAACAAACTACAGGAGGAAACTTCACCATGAAAATCAAGAGGCCCTACTGAAATCAGAAAGTTTTTCTTAAGTGTTGTTCAGTGAATAAGAAGCCTATACACGCTCCCCAGCACTATCTGGAGATCTGGTCTATGGCATCTCAGAGCATGACTACTTCAAAAGAATCAAGCTTTTATTTGCTGTTCTATTCAGATGAAGTGCTGAAATGTTTATAGACAATGCCTTAAACGGTTTTCTTGGACTGTTTGAAAATTAGTGTTAAACTGTAAAAATCCATATACTGATTTCTACAAAAATTAGTTCAAAAGAAAAACAGATTATATTAGTTGATTTGCTCCTAATTTTTTCCTTACATTCTCTACATTAACTCTCTTTTAATGAAGCAGAGTCACACAGAGACGTTAAACTAGTTTACATCAAAAAGGTGACTTTCCATTGCGACTTATTTAGAAGTGTTAAGGTGGGACCGCAATGTGCTATGGACAAGAGTTATATCTAGAAACAAATATTCTCAAACTGTTTTTCTGTAGGAAAAGAGGAGGGGGGAAAGCTTATTTATAATCTTGCAGACTGTAGAAATAAATACTCTTATTTTAGCTGTCAAGTCCAAAAAAACATTTTCCATGCCATCCCAAAAAGAAAGGTCTTTTCTCTTGTAACTTACGTAGGGAGATGGCATTTTCATTAAAACAGCAAAGCCATACACCACCACCACAGCTTACAAGAAATTTCAAAATCTCAATAGTGAATACAGAGCTTGATCCTGTCAGCTGCTCATTAGAACCATCACTACTTTCTCACCATCAGCATCACGCTATGGGGAGGGGGCTACTGACAAAAAACAGAGAAATTCAATATTTTAAAGGCTAGAGTGACCTGCTACTACATCAAGCTCATTCCTGCACAAACAAAACTTGGCATCCTCTTCCAATGCGCAAACATAAAATCTTGGGAAATGAACTCATGTTGCCCATTTTTGTCATCCCTCATAATAATCAGCTGAAGAAGCTAAACACTGAATCAGTGGAAATCTTCAATATTATTATAACTGAAAACATCAGTACAGTGGAAGTCTGATTAGAGGAGCTATTTTCAAGTCAATGTCAAATATTAAGGCTTGTTGATTACCACTTAGTTTCTAGCAATTGAGAAGGCCCAATGCAACTATATATGCCTATGCTTTCAGAAGCCCTTAAATGTCACAGAATTATACTGACATCCCATAAGAAACTTTTTTCTTAAAATTCACCATTTTGGGGGTTCCCTAGGATATTCTAGGGCTAACATACCATCCAAATTCTTAAAAGAGTTATATATTTTTTCCTTCCAGAAGCAACAGAAGAGATACTAACTCTAGTGTTGGGTTTGGGGGNNGTGGGGTGGTGGTGTTTGTTTTTTAAACTTCTCTCTCAGTGCAAAAGTGACTAAAGCTATTCGAAAGTGCCAACCCAAAGCAGCTCACCTGCATTTGAGAACCTTTATAGCATCAGGCACCGGCACCCAGCTCTATGCTGCCTGTTCCAAACTCCAGCTCAATACACACATCAGGCTCAAGAACGGGTCTGCACTGCACATCAGTGTCCTGCAACAGCACAACCACCCCTTGGGACACCAGTAGTATCAACTCATGTTTTGCTCCCCAAAACATGAATGAGAAAAGAGAGAGAAGAAGGGAGATAACCACAAAATGAAGGTTGACTACCCTTGAAGAGCAAGCACAATGTCTGAACAATGAAATATTCTCCCTGAGCTACATACAAAATTAGAACATGCCTACACATTAACATAGCACAACTGCTGAAACAGACAGTTGAAAAGCATATTAATGTGAGCTTTAGAAAACATATCAAGAAAGTTCAATCTTTGGCAGCAGACAGACAAAACAATCATTTGTAATTCAAACCCTGACTCTAAGCACTATCCTGCTAGATTTCTAACTATGGGAAGTCTGAACCTTCCCTCAAGTATTGAAGTCATAATAAAAAAGTAATTCATACAAAGCTACATTCATATCCGTCCCTATTTAAATAGTTCTTTTATACTGCACTCATATTCGATACACAGTTATTTTCAATTTATACAGTTTCTAACATGTCTTTAAGTTAGTGTCTACCRCTGATAGATAAATTGCTGTGCACACTTAATGGGCTATATACAAACACAAAGACAATTACAAACATCAGACTAGTCTTGCATAAACTTTAATCATGGTATGATGATATGAGACATTTTACCTGCTTGACATTATATCTTGTTAGTATATGGGTGATTTCAGAGAAGGTGTAAAAATTCAGATCGTGATGAACTTTGTTATTGAAATTTCTGTGCAGAAATTCACCAGTAACACAGTGTGCAGGCAAGTAATTTTTGTCTGAACACTTAACACCTCTCCAGCCTTGCTGAGAATTCTTTAAAAAGGGAGATGGAGCTGCACTCTCAGCTTCTCTCCCCCCAGCCCAACTACAGACTCTTTTCCAACCCAATTAGCTAAAAAAGAAACTCACTAACCCAAAACTATACCCAAGCTGGCATTAAGTGGATTTTCAATGAAGTTCAGAAAGCTCATTGGAGCTAACTTGATTAAGAATTAAAAAGAAAGTCCCATTTATTTCCCGCTTCTAAACAAAGTCAATGTAGGACTACAACAGCCCCCTCTCTCCATACATACATTAACCATCTCTCAGTTGATTCATTCGTTGCAACGGAAAAAAGGAGGGGCTGACAGCCACATGTGTAGAAAAAAACGCCATGTCTCTCATGTTCCAAAACGTGTATTTTAAATATTTAAATACAGATAAGTATCATAGTCTCAAACTCCAATGCATAAGGGTGCAAATGTTGTATGAACCAGGTCAGAAATGACTACCAGGTACTAGAAGACAGCTAGAATTCTACCAAGGTATCTCACTTCTCTAATTAAATTCAGCAACGTATTTAAAGTAAGGATGAAAAATATTTTCTGTTTCAAGTTTACCATCCAGGTTTTTGTTCCACAAATGGATGAATTGCTACTTGAGACCAAACAACTATGAAAGATCATTGGAAATGTTCAATTAGAAAAAGGTGACAATAAAACTTGGCCATTTTAAATATCTCTCTGCCTTCTTTTTCCTAGAAAGTCTGATCACGTGTACTATAAAATCATATTCACTATTAAAAATGCAAACATTCAAGCATTCTTTCCAAGTCTCTCATTAAAAAACTAATTAAAATTAAAATTAATCACCATTTTTGTTAGAAGTTGGAGGCTTAAGAGAATCCTGAAAGAGGCTCATATTTTAGTTTGAATTAAACAATTCATCACAGCTCCAAATGAAGGATTAACAAAATTGAGTTGGATTGCTCCTTATGCCGAAAAGACCTGTGCTCCTGACTAGTACAATGGTCATCTCATGTGTTCTTGTTGTGGAGACCTTCCCGGATCTCTCCAGTTTTCGAGAGTGTTTGGATGGAAAAGTTCATTATCATATGATGTAGCTGCATGATTCTACATTGTGTTGTCTTTGCCCCCTTGCTATTTGTATTTGTTTACTAATGGCATTTCCATTTACAAAGTGTTGTGGTTTGGGTTGGGGGTTTTTTGGGGGTTGTTGTTTTTTTTTTTTTGGGGGGGGGGCATGGGGGTGGGTTTTTTGGTTGGGTTTTTTTTGTTTGTTTTTTTGTTGTATGTATGTTTGTTTGTTTCATTAATAAAACTTGTAAAATCATGCACTGGAATAAAAAGTGAAGAGCTCTGGCCATATGACATGTCAGAAAAACACAAACCAGGCTTTTTTCTAATGCCTTCCTCTTCCTTCTTTCTTTGAAACATGGCTTGGCTTAGCAAAGACTAAAGAAAAAAAAATTATCAGAATAATAAAGGAAGAAGAATAAAAAAGTATTTTGTAGCCTTTGCAGACCACTCTGATTATCTGTGTAACTCCTGAGACATACAGCTTTCTTGCTAGAGAACCTCTACATCCAAAAAACCCAAACCAAAAGAGTTTTCTGTTTTGTTACCAGTTTTCGCTGGTAAACCAAGATTAGTAATATTTATTGGAGCTGGACTTCCCAATGGCAGAGATAAAACTTTCTGCAGATATAGCAGGCATCTTCAGATTACTGTTCTGAGGAAATACACAGTCCAGCAAATTGTCACCTCTGACAACCGTACCTAGCAGGCAGTCACACAAACAGCAACATATCTAGGTGTCGCCCTCTCTCAGAATAAATGCTCCATTTCTCAGGGACTCGATTCATACAGTAGGTGACATACTGAAAGACTTCATCTACAGTTAGCAAGCACCTAACATGAGGACCATAAAAAGGTATGCCCATGCTTGTCACTGGGCATACCAGCATGCAAGAATGAAAATCCTGCGTATCTGTGAAATATAAAACCTAGAAAGTATCCCATCAGATCACAAGTGACAACATCCCTCTTTCTGATGCAGATACTGAACAGAAGAACAGATAGGTTCAAGCTTACAGATTTTGCTCATTACCCACAATGTAGCTCGTGGTCTAATCCAGATCAATTCAGAACCATTACTAAGGAACCTAAACTTTTAATAAGTTCTTTTTTTTAGTAGCTGAGACATGACAGAAGAATTAATGGATGTATGATCTTGAAATTGCACGGAGAATACCCCTTTCCAGTCTCCTGAAGAAATTCTCTTCTTAAAGTAAAAAAGTAACTGAACTTTACTTCCAGAGAAAAAACAGTTAGGATCAGGGAGAACTGTTAGGCAGCAAAGAATCACCTTCAATACGCGCACATACTGATGTTCAGAAAGAATGTCCAAGCCTGAAAGAGTAACTAGAGGATTGATGCTTCTGGTGTAGGAAATTAAAGTCCTTGCAAACATCTCTAGAAATGAGGGTTATTGATCATAAAGTCCACCAACATCTGACAAATCTTCAAATCCTAACTAGATTTGCCAGGAAAGTTCACTAAGAGGTTATCTTAACGTCAAAGCATTTTGTGCCTTAAGCTCTCCAGCACATACTCATTTGTGGCAAGATGTTGCAAACATTTGACATGGCAAAAAAAATCTGACAGTAATCATAAGCGGGCTGTGCCATATTAGCAGAAGAAAGCTTTATAATAGTATCCCTTCTGTATTGTCAGAAGAGATTCTGTTGCAACAAAAAGGAAAGCAAGTGTCCGTAAGGTTATGCAAGTTGATATCATACACACCACAAAACCCATATAAAGCAAAGGGGATGAGTCAATGCTCTGTAGGTGATTGGATCAAGCTATACAGAGACCCTGGCATGACAAAACCTTTATAAAAGGACAAAGCTTCTAAGATTTTCCCAATACAAAAAAGCTAGAAGAATACTGGAGAGACAGCTGGAGAAAAGGATAGCTGCCTATACAAACTACAGGAGGAACTTTCAGCAGAAGTGATATATATGATAGGGTCACTTATTGCAGAAAAGGAAAATGATAACCTGGTACTGATATCAATGCTGTCCAACAACCCACCATTCCTCCTCTTACAGTAACTGACCCATCTGGAAAAGTTCTCACTCTATAGGAATGAAAGGCCAGGAAAAGAGGGAAGAACCTATCAAAGTCTACTAGTCCACCGCAGCTCCATGAAAATCTGGGTAATTAAGGGAATCTTCCCTAACACCAGACAACTTTTAACAGATTTGGAATTATTTACATATGTCAAAGAAGAGCATCTGTAATAAACCAGCAGATACGTAGCAGCTCATGAAGAACAATCTATACACCATCTCATGAGAAACAGTGATTACAAATCAAGATGAATAGCACAGAACTTTAAATGGCAACACAGCTATGGATTAGATGTTATTGAAGACACATTATTTTGTACCTGATGAGAAATGTGCACCACCACATTAGATGCACTGTCTTAGTTTAGGTGCTTAGAACTTCAGGTGATCTGTGCTGTGCAACAAATCCAGAAAAAACTTTTACTTGAACTTTCTTGCCGAAGTCTTTCACACCATCAGCGATCCAGGCTCTTGAGTTTCATGAACAAATGTGGTTGGTTTGTGACTTCTATAAAGGTGTCTTAGCTCCACAAGTATAACCATAGGGCTTATGGAGAAGTCCACGTAGTACAGGTATCAGCTCCTGCAAACCAGCCAGCTGAAAATGAACCCACCACTCTCTGTGACTTCACCTGCTCCAGAAGTGCTTGCACTGCACTGGCACTGATGAGGTCAACCTGTACAAACATGAGTTAGTAGTAGATACGTTCCCTGCTGACTTGCAGGTCTACAAGCCATAAAACTGCCAGGCAGTGATAGAGCTGTCCAGCACACTGGAGCAACCTGATATACTGTACCAGATTCCCTCATGTCTTGTTTCAGAGTAATGGGCACCCTAAAGCAATGAATGCTGAGGTTTTGTACACAATTGTATTGAGAGCACACAGTGCACACTATGCCGAACACATCTTAAAGGTGCCTGTTAAACGTTCAGCACCTGTTGTGCTTAAGGTGAGCTACAACTTGGCACGAAAAAACATGACTGTGCTTCAGAGCACCTCTAATACAAAACACTTGGGAGTTCTCCCAACAGGCTCTAAACTTTACACCACCATGAAGACATGAGTACAGAGTTTTGGACAAGAACTTACTACAGAGCTACAAAAGCACATCACTCCTTTCACTTTTCAACTCATGTCACTCTGGAATAAAGTCAAATTTTACCCAGATAAAATGCCTAGAAGTTTTGATACAGCATTAGTTTACTACAGCACTCCATTTGCCTATCATCACTCTCCCCACATGCCCAATCGGTGCGCACAGATCACAGATCATAACTAATGGTTATGGTCTGTGAAATACTAATTCTTGAACAGCTGATTTACTATTATTGCCAACGTAGATGAAAGATACATTCTCAAAAATCATCAAGAATCCTGACTGCAGTACACAGAAAATGTATTTTGTACAGACCAAGTACACAAGTTCACATTATGAAAAACTTCTTTTGTTTTTTCTTACTAAAGAGTCAAAAGACAAAAAGAGGCTCAACTTCACAGTAAAGGCTTTTGCTTACTCTTACTATGCAAGAATTCAGTTTCAAACTACAGAACACAACTGTACTGCCTAAAAAGTGAAGAAGTGAATCATCTGTAAAGTATTGATTCACAAGTCTTTTAAGAATATAGTTAAAGGAATAATGTCATGCTGGAGTGCCAAAAAGCCACTGTATTTAACAGTGATCCCATATGAAAAAAATCTTACCTGCTCAGTTGAAAAGGTGTGTAAGAAGTGTTCTGGGAAGTATGTCATATTATATAGCAACAATTGATAAACGCTTCAACAACAATGTGATTTGAAACTATTTTGACTTTTCTGGAAAGCTATATTGCTTGAAAATGTGTTAACATTCCTTTCTAGTCAAGCATACAAAGCCAAAACACCAGAGCACTCTGTCAAACTGCAACCCAATCATCACACACATCTGTCTTTAGTCTGATGCAGAAAAGCCTAAGAAAAACACTATCAAGAGCTAAACCAATTACTTTAATTATTGATCTCAAAGTGATTCAGATTTAGCTCTGCCGTTAATTTCAATATACTTAACATCAAACAACAATGCAGTTATATCAAAATTGGATTTGTTTTTGAGAAGAGAAGACACAAAATAAAGTGTCACTAATTCTTTTGATCTGTTATTCTAAATAGGAGATTTTAAAACTCAGCTAGTCTTCATTTCTGGCAAACAGTTTGTCTATACCAAGGCATATCAACATTAGTGCTCTTCAAGCACCTGACGAAATGGGAATGGGCAAGCTACTTTGCATTTACCACAGTCCGCACACAAATACTTAATGAGGAGTAATGCACTAAATCCACGTTATCTTCCTTCAAAAAGCAACACCCTAAAACAACTAAGTACATGAAAATCCATAAAAAACGCAATTCTTTAATTTGTCCCCACTGTGAACACCCTACTCTAGGTATATACCCTATGTAATTTTAGCAGCGACAAAACCCTTTGCTGATGCCACCTTTTCACCCATAGCTGTGGAGACCTAACGTTAGACAATTCCACCGACTGACAGCTACCCAGGGCAGCCTCAGTGGAAACATTCCCTTCAAATCCTCCTCTGCAGAAACAGCCTGCGATTTTATGACTCTCTCACTGCCGGTACAGAAGTTATTCTGCTTCGAGAATATGCCAAACACTATGCCTGTGAGTTCAAATACAAACTATCAGTGTGGACATGATATTACATGTCATTTGGCTGATAGCAACATTTATTAAATAGCACTGCTTTTTCAGTTAGTCTGAACACAGAAACAGAAGTATTTTCACACCTGTAAGCTTGAATTCAGAAAGCTTTTAAAACAAAATCAGGTCTCGTTTTGATTTTTACTAACCATCAAATGCACAGTCCTGAGTAATGACTAAGCTTAATGACTGGGTATGACTAACACTTATAAATAATTAGTGCCTTCTCTCCCCCTCCCCCATGGAGGAGAGGGAAGGAAAGAAAACCAAATGATACATTGGAAAAAAGGGAGAATGAAAGGAAGTAAGAAGTTGAAGTTCATGGCATGAACACTTGCATCTTCTTCCAATCTACTCTTAATACTACTGCAAACATTACTGCACATACATTTATTAAAAACTAACAGCTCCTCATGCTTTTCTATAAAGGTCTGCACAGTTTAGCCACTCTCAGCCTTCCTACTCCAGATCTCTTCTTCCGACCTCCTCCACTGATCCCTCAGCAAACACTCTTCTGGTCACCTTCGTTGACTCTTTTGCCACAGGTGCTGCAATTCCTCAGTGCTACTCCTTGGAGTTGGTACTTCTGACTCATGTGAGTACAACTGGTCCCACTCGCCACACCACCACTTACGCGGAATGCACCTGATGTTATTACATTCTGAGAGAGGCACTAAATCTAACCCTCCCTTACAGAAATATTTGATTAATAAACTGAAGGAAAGCGTTAAGACAGCTTACTACAGCCTTGCTGCCCCCTCAAAACATTTAAGAAAGACTAGAGCATGGCACCACACCTCATTGCTTAATTTTTGTTTATACTCTGATATCGAGAGCACACATTTTTCAACTGAATCTATACTAGGTGTCTGTATGTCTATCCAGCATGTGCTTTATTCTGTACAACAGTACTGTGATAGCTTTTAACAGTTCAACTACTCTCAGAAGCATATATTAATCAAGTTATAATGACAAGTTAGACCATTTTTACTTGAGACACTTACTTGATTCAATACAAACCTTAGAACAGTCATGCTAGCCATGTAGAATAATATTACATACTGATGCAAGTTTTATGTTATTAGTTGTCTAGGTACTGGTTACAATGTGTTACTGAAAAAAATATTTTAGTAATGCATTTTAAGGAAAAAAGCATGAAAATTAAAAGATGGTGTTCATAATTTACAAGTCTAATTTATAAACAGAGTTCTACACTGACAAGAAGTTACTCAATTTTTATCAATATACTTTTCCAAATCCCACAAAAAGAGCTTGGCAACTGAGTCGAACCCTGCACTAAATCCTGCACAAATACACAGTAAAAGGACTGTCCCTGGGTAAAAGGATTTATAACCTATTTATGCACTTTGCCGAGAATCAGCCTTTTATGTTCAAAATGTAACTTTCTGATCACTGGTAATACAAGTACAGAAATTCACCTTTTTAAAATGTTATTTCTAGCCTGACAACAGAGCCAAAGATTATCCACATTTGTACAATGCCTTAAGACAGCTCTACTGAGGTGCCGAACTCTGCCTAGCCAGGTATCATTGCAAAAACAGGACGCAGCTGTAGCAATTCCTTATGATTATCACCTCTTTCTTGATTATTGATAATCTATACCATTATATAGTGATGATAATAGAGGTTTTGTTCTCACCAAAAAATATTCTATATTTAAAAAACCCTTAGTTAAAGGCATAAATAAGGCCTCAAGGACAATTATTTCAGTTTACATTAAATATTACGCTAAAGACACCTGAAGAAAATTACTCCAAGACAGGAGGCTTTGTGGTAAAAACTTGTCTCTCAGTTCCTTGAGACACCCATACCTCCATAAGACAACCAGCATTTCTGGAAGGAAATTACCACAGAATAGAATCAGGGTAAAAGTTTCCACACTAAAGTGAGGTAAAACTGTCCTAAAAGCTTAAAAAAAA
>JAYKAV010002844.1:2569018-2579787 GCA_035582835.1 Phoebastria nigripes | reverse complement strand
CATACCAAAACAAAACTAACACCAAAACAAAAAAAAAAACCAACCCAAACACCACCATTTGCTCTATTCATGTGTCCATGGTCTCAATTAAAAAAAGCCTCATCTAATTTGAAATATGAGTGATCACACAGTCTTTACACCTGTTTAATTACAGCCTGGTCTGTGTACAGTTTTTACACTTCTCTCAACATTTGAGCTGGAGATGGGACCGTTTCACCACAGTAATGTAGTGGTACAATCTCCAGTGTGGACACAACCATATCATTGTAAAAGATGCTTATTGTATAAGTTACTTTCCTTCTCTTATCAGGAAGCAGTATGGAAGAGGGCTGATACAGCAAAAACTGTATCCAGACAAGAAGGCTTTTAACAACTTTCAAGAAACCTGTATCAGTATAAATACACTACAACTTCTTGCATTTAGGCAAGACCCTAATTAGTTCAAAAACAAGTTCAAGTTAATGCATTAACAGCTTAAAACAACACAAAAACAAAGCCTGAATATCCCCATGGCCTCTGTCTCTGTAAAACAACTGTGTGCAACCTGTCAAAGGGATAGAGACATACTGAGGCTCCGATCCCAGAAGTGCACCAGGGAAACTTCGGCAACGTTCACAGATCACACAACTATTTGTACACAGGAACATCCCTGTGGCCATGCACAGAAAAAGCCCTTTGTAACTTGTGAGCACCACATACTCTCTCTAGAGTTTGGCCTTCCTTCACATACAGCTTTACAGTTCATAATACAACTGAAATAACTGTCTACTAAGTATGACTAAAAATTCCTTTCTATCATTGTCTTTAGTTGTGAGAAACACAATTTTCAAAATTACTTTTTTCATGCCACTACCTCTTCAAATCTTCTTTCACAAGAGATAATATGCCTAACATACAAAAGTTAAACTTGCTAACACTTACTGTCTTCCAACTGGCAAAAGCCTTCTTTTTAACATCAAGCAATGACATCAAATTCAAGGAGCAGATGCAGACAGGTAAATGGAGTTATAAACATTCATAAATGTTCAACACAGAGAACAATCCTGACAAGAGTAGCTGTTTTCAGGTAAAAATGCTGATTTCAAGTATTTCTGACAAAAACTGCATATAGTAACAAAACAATGTTTAACATGTTGTGTTCTTAAGTGACTTCTATGTCTAGTTCCTACCAAGCAGACTCTTAGTATTTGATCACACAGTTTTTATGAGAACAGAAAGCTAGAAAGCAAGCTTTCCACAAGCCAATCTCTTCTCTTTGCTAAAACCCACTTAGGCTAATATCAGTATTTTCAACTGCATTCCTGAACCACTTCATACATTTTTTTAGGATTCTATTTACGTATCATTTCCCAAAACAGAGAAGAAAAACAATAGTAAGAGTTTTCATACACCAAAACATTTCATTTGAAGAGAGTTTGTGATACCTACTAATTTGTGTCTTATCAGTGCCCAAAACTGTTGCATTTTCATCTCAGATTGCTAACTTTGCTGCAGCATCCTGCGTAAGTAAGAGATTCAAGTCCTGGGCAGCATCCAAATTTGTGGTCCTCAAACCAAGACACTGCATTTTAGAAGTAACCCACATAGATTTCCAGAGATGGAAAACTCATTTAGCTCACCGAACATAGAAACACCATGTAACTTCTGGAGTAGCAGAGTGCAAAATGGCTCAGAAGAAATAAATCATTCACTTCTGGTCATTGACCAACAACCTTGATCATAAGCCTAGTGATAACCAAAACAAYCCAGAAAGACCACAATTTGAAGCGTAGATAGGCATATGAAACAAATCCATACATACTCTTCCAAAGGCTGTTCCGAACAACAGTATTTTCCATAACAGAACTGAACAATATGTAGTCAAAGTTAATAGCTTAATGGAATCACAATTATATTCCCATTAGATCCCATCGCTTAAAGAGACACCCTTATCAGATGTGCAAAACATGCATTGCCTCATGACACTCATTTTAACAAAAACAAAAAAATCCTATCGCACAGCTCTCCGAGTCTGAAGTTCTTTGGGGTACAAAGCTTGCAGGATTCCTCAATTATGAAAGTTGCAATGAGAACAAACACAACTTTCAATCTGGCGACATATGGCAGATCTGATGTAGCAGATTTCAAATAAAGCAGAATGTTCCTTTTGCTGATGCATGATTTGAACGTAAAATCCACCCCTCACCCAGAAGAGTTCTGCAGAAGAGATCCACAGTTATCTTTCAGAAAGAGAGATACCACTTTATGCGCCAAGTATAGGACTCCTAAGCTCTAATCTTGGCAAAAATATCGATTCCCTCATGGCCTTGGGCAAGTCAGAACTTCTCTAACTTGCTCTTTCCCCCAGCTCTAAAGCAGAGTTCATACTACTTTATTTACCAACCACACAGGCATGTTGCAAGGATTAAGTTTTGTAAAATGCTTTGAAAGTACAACATACTATAAGTACTATAAGAAGCTCCTATTATCATTGTGCATTATGGACATTATTTTTAACAAAATACAGCCATGCCAGTTAACAGGCATAAYATTGGCAGCACATGCAACATACAGGGAAACTATAATCAGGATATGTTTGAACTCGCTTGCTAGTCAGTGAGAAATAGAAACAACTACATTCCACTACTTCATAGTATTTCTTCTGTTCCTTTCTATATTTCTTGTATTATGGAAGTCTGTAGATTTCCTCATCTATTTATATTCCTAGTTACTTTAGGCACTTCTGGGGTACGTTTCAAGTACAAAGAAACCCAAAAAATGCCCCATTCAGTATGAAAAAGTAACACAAATTGTTTTATAATGAAAAGATTGTCTGATTCTTCTCAGCCTGCCACCTTTCTCCTTTTTCTACCCGCTCTCTTTTGCCTGACAGCCTAGCACCCGAACTCCTTACTGAAGGAAACTGAACTACTCCTGCAGAAGTTATTTTTCAGTGACTCCAGCTCCAAAAAGTATGACTGCTCAAGTCAAAAGGACCTGAACTCATGCTTTAAATTAAGTATGTGTTCAGGTAGTTTTCCCATCCTAAAGCCACTATAATCAAGGCCTAAGTTAGAATCCTTCTTGGACAGCTAACACAAGCGAAAAATCATCGGTTTCTACAAAACTTAAGCTTCCATTTAACACCAAGTGAAGTTTCCAGCCTGTAATGCCGTGAAGAAAACCTTGAACGTGCAAATAGATGTAGTCCATCCTCCAGGGTCTGCAGATGTACAGCACCAATGTTCTTCCAGGTACCCTTTGCTTCTAGAAAGCACCAACAGTAAGTTTAAATCAACTGTTAGTACTGTTCAGAACACTGGAACATTCAGTTTTTAAAGGAGCCCTGTCAGTTCCACAGTTGGGAAATGGCCCATCCTGTAGTCACCACAGAAGTGGCACATGAGATGCCTCCACAAAGAAAGCAATGAAGAAGTCTAGTCTCATCCCCTATCATCAGCTACTGGCAGATTCAAGTGAGTAATAAAGAAGTTTTATTATTAGATACAAAGCAAAACAAATCTGTGATAGCAGTTCTACTACAGCTGCACAACTGCATTACTGCTAATGAGAATACTGGTCACGATCGCAGAAGTAAAAAAAAAATTACATAAACTATAAAGACAACCTATCCTACCTGCTATCTTCAAACAGGACTGAGTGTCACAGAATCTTGTTTATTCAGGGGAAAAAAAAAGTTAGTCTTTAGAATCAAGCTAGCAAATTTTCATAAGTACTAACATTCACTCAGAAGGTAAAAGAAAAGAAAAGAGGGGGACAGGGGGAAGTGAAGGTTTCTAGATTTCAGTTTCACCTAAGCTTGTAGAGAAAACTGTCCAGACCTACCAGCTCTATATCGTTCTTACTGTATACCCACAGCACTCTCTCCAATCTGCTCCCTTCTTTAAGCAAGCACCTTAAAAGCTTATTATGAGATGCTTGTACATAAAAATAAAGCAGAAGAGAGTAACAACATAAAGCAACTGCAAGAACAGAAACCAAATCTTTGAACCCTCAAGTTGACAATACTGCTGAAGTAAGCATAAGCTCATAGACGTTGGTTTTGAAATTGTATTATAGCGTTGCTGGAGAAGATAGTATTTTGAAAAGTGATTTTAAAGTACACAAAGTTTGTCATTTTACAAGATGATTCTACCATGTGTCAATGATGACCTCTAAACACTTTACGAACTCTTACATTGCAAAAGATTAATCTTAGGGCATAATCTCAGTTACACTTTTCTGCAGACTTTTCTGAGCATCTGTAACAGCAGAACACTGACTTAGTGCTTTAACAAACTCACCAATTTTCCTACCTCTTACCATATTATTGTACGCAACACATTTCATATTATTGCTTGAAGTACTCTGAAAACAAAGAACTTCATACAATTTATTTTCATCAGTTTCAAAAGATGTTGCATCTTTAAGTAGCATTGTATAAAGAGAAACTAGAAAACTATCTGACAATATTTTCATGTCTTTGCTAAGCAGCTATAAATAAGGTTATTTTTGGACCTTCATTACCCAGATCTGTCCAATTGGACCACAAAGTTCCAAACACAGCCTCCTGAAGAAAAGACTAAGAGCAATAATCCTCCTCCTCAAAGATGTCAGTAGTGGAAAACCATTATTCATGCACAGACGCTCTGAATAGTCCAGTTTCTTTGAGAAGCAATATACCAGAATCCAGTAAGGTCACAACAACTACGGCCCATTAGCTCTTCAAACATCTCTAATTTGGTCAGTTGATGTTTGTTGCACAATCACCTTGATGCAATACAAAGCATTATTCTACAAGTAATATACTTTAAAGAGTGTTGATAGAGCTTATTTTCCACACGTTCTTTTTAAGAGAACATTTGAAACCTTTCAAGGTTTCTAATTTTCAAGTCCCAGGTTAATAACACTTACTGACATTTTATAGTTTGCTTCCCATACTGTGAAACTGTAACTTTATTTTGGAGAGCTAGACACAGGAATTCGCGGTAAGAAAATAACTATGAAACATGTGCTGCTTATTGGTCAAACCTTCCATAAGAATTTTCTTTCTAAGTGTTTGTAAATCTTGCTGTAAAAAGCAACATGCACATTGTATGATCTCAAGCTATTTCATGCACTAAGTCTTACAAACTCTTATTAGCACCCACTACTAATTTTTAAAAACATAAACTTGTGCATGCAAATTTGATGCATGCAGTAGATGCACAGCATACAAGCACTGCAGTTGCAGCTTCATACTACCAAACTGCCTTTAAAAATCTGGTCTATGATGCTGTAATTTGAAATACAATTTCAAAAGCATAGTCATCTATTCTCCTTTCACTATGAATGTATATGCACTCTACTAAAGATTACAGCAGTTGCATGTGGCTAGACTTTCAGAGGTGCTTAGCCCTTGCACCTGTGAGATGTTTGCAAGAGCTCAACATCCATCAGTTCTTAAGTGTTCTGTAAGAAATGCCTTATGCAAAACATTTTCAAAGTTGGCTACTTTCACAAGGTATAAAAATGTAAGCCAAAGCAATTTTAAAAAAAAAAAAAAATCTGTTCCACTGAAAAAAAATCCTTTCCAATATTAAGTCTGTCTCATCATGCAAGAACCTAATTTCCAATTGCTATGTATTCAGTCATGTACACTTGGTTATTTTAAGAGTCATGCTATTCTTTTGAAGTTATAAATATTTTTTAAAGTGTAGGACAGACAAGAAAAGTGCTTAATAAAAAACCTCAAGTGTTTAGAACCTGTATTGTTTTACTTTGATCTATCAAGACCTCCAAAGGAGCAATTTATGGTCCAATTATGCTTAAGGACTGGCAACGCTGCTTCTAAGAGTAACACATTTCAGTATGCTGTGGCAGTTTGAAAACATCAGCTACCTGGAAAAAAGGTCCCACTGGACTCAGCAGTAATATTTTTCCCATAATCAGGTTTATAATGCAGTATTAGTGAAAATGTAGGTATACATGGCAATAGACTGTAAACCTGAAAAATCCTTTGATACACTGTGGCAATAAATAAATAAATAAGGCTTTTCCAACCTATCAATTTACAAGCTTCAGATTAAGCACTGGGATTTCAAGGTCTGAGTTTTACTGCTATTTTTTAAACTAGCCACATGTGCCATCCAAATTACTCATATAGGCAATAATCTTCTATACAAAAAAAAAAAAAAAAANAAAAAAAAAAAAAAAAAAAAAGAGGAATATTTATGCCAGTTAGAACTTAAGATACACAGAATGTTTGACAGACTTCATCAAACTACATGGCATCACGTACCATAAATAGTATATTATGCAAAAAGATGGTGTGTAGTAACACAGTATGGTTTCTGATCTACCTTATGTGACAGGTGCATTGCTTTAAGGTTGGTTAGGAGTTTCAGTAGATGTATTTTTACTAAGACCAATTGAAATAGATGATACACAACCACCACTGATTTCATTCGGTACTAATAGTAAAATTTAATTAGTTGTTCTTTGCATACTGCCCTGAAAACAGTGAATAGTAAGAATACAGCTATTACTATATATCACTAAAAAGACAGGAAACTATGTGTAGGTTCACACAAGTATTTTCAGTTAAAAATGAAACTGGATACAAGTACAAGCCTGGTTCAAAATAATAGCAAATATATAACCTTAAATCTCCAAATCTAGGATATTTAAGGAGGGACAAAATAGTTCTCAGAAAAGAAATGCTTCTCATCCTGCTTTTTACTCACCCACTGAGTTTAGGACTAGATTCCTTGTCCAGAGATGCTCAGCACTAAGCACGAGACTAGCTACTACAAAAGCTGCAACCCTAGACACAACAGGGTGAGGTAAGGACATAGGAAGACTGCCTTTTGTATCAGAACTCCAGCGACTAAAAAGATCATCATAAGCTTCGAATCTGTGAGTTTTTAAGTCAGACTTTGAAGTATTTAAAGCAAAAGAAGGTAGTTTTCTTGTGTTATATCTGCTGCTTCTCTATTCACGAGTGCTCTGTGGTACTGGGGGCATGCAGGGACAGAGAGGGAACTGAACAGCATGCGAAAGTTATATGAACTACTGACAAAACCGCCTTAAAAGTCAAAATGCCTTACGTGAAAATGAAATAGCAACATTTCATTTGATAATATTCCATTGTCACACTTTAGCAGTTTGCAGCTTCATCTACACTCACATTGTAACAAAGATACCAGGCAGAATTATTTTCAAATTATTACTGCTGAAAAGACTTTTTGGTCACCCAAAATCATATGCTAAGTAGTGGAATGCTACTATTCTACTACTCAAAACCAGACGATGCTCATTGTTAAATGTAACGCCTTTTCCACAATTCACAATTAAACAGCAAGAAATCTTATTTGGATCCTTCCTGCAAGAAATACACTTCCAAAATAAAACCCCTCAATCCTCTTACTTACCTGGTGGTAACTGAAAATTCTGAATGTTAGTTGGATTCTGAGGTGGCTGAGGCAAACGAGGTGCTAAAACTGTAGGAGTCAAAGTTGCTCTGATTCCACTCGTAGTTGCTGTTGGAGTCCTTGGCAGACTTTGTGCCACTGTATTGGCAGTGCCTTTAGCCATTCCTGTGGGGGTGCCAGGAGCTGCAGGAGGTATCCCACCAGGATTGGGAGCAACATTGGAGAGCCCAGCTTGCATAGTTTGCCCAATAATCATGTTACCCCCTGTAGTACTGGGCTGGCCACCAGTAGCCAGCGTCTGCTGTTGGGATACTGCCTGGACTATAGTTTTAGGAGACTCAGATTTGATGACCTGTGTGGCGGGAGCTGCTGGCACAGTGGAACCAGACTGGCTGTTCACAAGCGACGTCTGGAGGGAAACTCCAGATCCCACAGTGGCTGTAGCAACAGCAGGAAAACTCCCCACACTGATGGTTGAATTGATCACAGTATTGCTCCCATTTTGAGTGGCTGCACCAGCTGCAGCTACTGTGGGTCCTGCTGTGTGAATCGGTGGCCTCACAAGCGTTACCGTAGGCGCCCCGGTTCCAATGCTTGGTGGTGGCTGTGAGGAGATAACTGTGGGCGAGGAGGAAGATGCAGAGGACACAGCAGTATTAAGGAAAGAAGTCTGGATGACAGTGTTGGAAGCTGATGGCAAAACAGCATTAACAGTATTTCCTTTCCCCACAGATCCAGGTCCATTGTTAACGAGAGGGGCAACAGCAGGTGCAGAAGCGGGGTTAGCAGTCACAGGAGTCCCAGAGAAAGCAGCACTTCCTGTATGGTGAGAGTTCATCACCACATTACTCCCATTCAGAGTTTGCACTGTTGTGGTCCCAATCTTGCCATTCCTGGTAGACAAGGCAGTTGCCATGGTGCTGATAACCACCGATTTGCCCTGACTGAGGGTCCCTGGAGCAGCAGTRACTTCAGATCCTCCTGCTGCTGCAGTGGTGGTGCTGGTGCTCGTTGTGGTGGCTCCATCCAGAGCTGAAGTCTGGGACCTGGTGTTATGATTAATAACACCCCCTTGCACTCCTCCTGCTCCTGCAAAACAACAACAAGGTTAAACAGAGAGAATGAGCAAGAAGAGAAGTCCAGGAAGACAGAATGTTCTCCCTCATCACCAAGTCTTCTCCATCTCCCAGGCTGCCTGCCTGGCGCCAAGAAAACAGGACAGAGTACAAACTGAAGATGGCTTTGAAGACATTATCTTGAAGCCTCCAATTTCCCTCCCAAGACTGACAGATTCAATATTAATTGTAACACCCCTGCTTTCAACACTACAGTAAGACAAAATAGGGAAAACAGATTTGATATGAACCAAGGGAAGGGAGGAGGAAGATCACCTTAGACCTCTTCCCCATTCTAGAGCCTGATATCACATTTAGCAACAGGACTGCAACTGCAAGAAAGGAAAAATGGCCATGGAAGACACGTTAGTAAGACATATTCCCTATGCCCAGCACACGTTACCCTCTAATCCTTTCATCTCCTACAGAGTACGTCAGTTAGATCAGGAGGCTCAACAACAGCAAAATATGAAAAAGTACAAAGAAAGAAAAACGTCAGCCTGGCAAGATAAGAAGTACTGCAAGGCCTGGAGTAGGTTACCAGAAGACCTCTCCACTTTATTGCAGAATTTGTTCTTCTGGATCTGAAGTTCCCTCAGCCAGAGATAGTTAAAAATAAATAAATAAAAAGCAAAGCTGGTTTTGAGAAGGGACAAGATGATGTAGCTTCTTGTCCTGAATAATCCTCCTGCCCCTTGATGAGGCCTGGTGTTATCACAAGTACAATCACACACAGTCCAGGTCCTGGCCCTAAGGAGACAGAAATGGGAAAAGAAGAGTGACAGACAGATACTGAGATGCATGTTATAAGGGTTAAGGAGATCCTCCCAGAAGAGCTTCATTAATCATGACAGAAGGTTTGTAATATCTTCTTACACTTCAGCAATAAGAAAGAAAGCAAAAAAAAAAAAAAATGGGGGGAGGGGAGGAATTGCAGAGAGATTCTGGGGAGACATTTTTTTTAATTCCCCTGAAAAACAGCTTCCCTCCATTCTCATGTAGTGAGCCTTTAGTCCCAGCCTTCACACTATCCCCCTACAATCTTCACAACATGAAGAGGGGGAATATTCCCAGGTAGCTACGGGGAGGGGGGGAGAAGACATTGTACAAGGTGGGGTGTTGTGGCCTGAATTCCCCCCCTTCCTGGGACCTGGTGTTGTGACAACACCCCCTTGAGGGCAGAGGAGGAATGAGAGGTGTTGAATGCCCCCTCCGAGCCCCTGGAACAAGGGAGGGGGTGGGGGAGGAATATCCAGGCAGGCAGATATGGGGGGGAAGCATTTTGAGGGACTTCCTCCCCTTGAAATCCCCCCTCGCTTCCTCCTCTACAGGAAATAGGTGTCATGATTAATAACACCCCCTTGCACTTCAGCAACAGAGAAGGGGGAGGGGAAGGAGCATTTACACAGACAGCTAAAGCGGCATTATCAAGAGGGAATCCCCCCCATAACCTCCACCCCTGGAAAGGGAAGGGGAGCAGTCACAGACGGCATGGGAGGCACAGCCATTACCAAGGGGGTGGGCTCTGCCTCCCTCAGCCCCCGAGATTAAGAGAGCCCTTTTACACTCCAGCAACAAGGGCAGGAAAAGAAGAGGGGACCGGCAGAGTCACGGACGGGCACTGCCGGCTTATTCTGCGGGGAGGCTGCCCCCACACATGATAAAACACCCTCTAGTAAGCAGAGGCGAGGAGGGAAAATAAAGGGGAGGGAGCAGAGGCGCGGATACACACCGAGGGGGCATGATGAGGGGAGGCTCTCCCCCATATGATCGATACCACCCTTTGCACTCCCGCTCCTGCCACAACGAGAAGGAGGAGAGAGGGAAAAGGGGGGAAAGCAGTGAGGGAAGGAGGCAGCCGGAGCTGGGGAGTGGGGGGAGGGGAGGGCCCCTCTCCCTCAGAGCCCCCCACCCCTGCCCATGTTACCTGCTTTTGTGATCTCTGGGGCACTCAGTCCCATCTTGCCGCTGCTGCTGCTCTCTGTTTGGGCATTAGCATTGCCTCCTACTACTACTCCTCCAGGGCTAGGGCTAGGGCTGCTGCTGCTACTGCTGCTGCTCACAACATGGTTCCCCAGCAGCCCCCCAGCGGCCCTCAGGGGCTCCTGCGCCTTGTGGTGCTGGTGGTGGTGGCCGGAGGCCGCCAGCTGGGACTCCAGGGAGCCCACCAGGTCGCTCACCACCTTCTCATCCACCTCCGTGTTCAGGAAAACCTCATCCAGCAGATCCGAGCCCGCCGCCATCTTTTTTTTGGAGGGTTCCT
>JAYKAV010002844.1:2452644-2568242 GCA_035582835.1 Phoebastria nigripes | reverse complement strand
CGCCGGGCCCGCGGCGGAGGGGCTGGGGCGAGCCCCGGGAAAGCGCGCCCGAGGAGGGAGGGCGGCTGCGATTTCGGCGCTGGGAAGGGAAAAAGAAGAGGGGAGGGATAAAAAGAGAGGGAGATCACGATTTTAAACGGTCCACTCGCAGCTCCGAGCTCGGCACCGCGAGGCGGGGGCCCTGCCGCGCTGGGGACGATCCCCGCCTGTGTGTCAGCGTGCGTTACACCCCCGCGGCCGCTTAACCCTTGGGGGGGAGAGCCGTGCATCTGCAAAACAGCACTTGGGGGGGAGCCGGCGCAGCCTGCGCCTGCTCGGGGGCTGCCCCAGCCGCAGCCGGGTCCCCGGCGCGCCGGGCTTCGGCTCGAAGCCCCGGACGTGTCTGGAGGGGTGCGGTAGTGCTCAGCCAGGCGCTGGCTGCAGGTGGACATGTCTTGCTGAGCGCCGGCCTTACAGTAGGGAGCTGCACTTTGACCTTATTGTGCAACCATCATAAAGGAAGTAAATACAGTTAAAGTAAAAATACAACCTGCCTTTTAATAAATGCTCTCTTTTGCCAGGCACTGTTTCCCCAGAAAACTGAACTATTGGAACAATATTAACTGGAAGATGAATCGTAGCATGTGGCAAGTCTTAAGGGGTGTCAAGCTTAAAATAGCACCTCTTATTTCAGTATTATAAAATAAGCTTTGCTCTTATGTTTTGGGAATGGGTGGCATTAGAGGCTGGAACTGTGTTGCAGTGGGACCGACTCAGCACCTGCTAATGCCCTGGTTGACAATGCCCAGAACTGACTGGCCTGATAGCTGACTGAAGGCTGTGAAGGTGGAAACTTGGAAGAATAAGAGCTGTGAGTTATCTCTGAGAAGGGATTGCTTTAAATAGGTCAGAGACAAAGTATTTTCTACTTAGGGTTGCCCAAACATGGGTGTCAGTGCTTCCTGCATTACATATTTGTGGTGATCACTTCACTTGTAGTACTGTAACATGAATTAAATTGCTCTGCTCGCTAGTTGGCCCCGTGAGTGATGGGAACAGTGCTGAAGTACTGTCCCATGCCTTACTTGCCCCCAAATATGCAAACGTGTCTATAAGGGAGAAGCTGTTTGCCAAAAGCTCGCAGGGGAAACAAAAACTGATAGGTATTTGTTTTTAACATACAGGCCTCGAATAATAGGGTGAGTAAATATCTTTAAATCAAAAGTCTTAGAAATTCACAGCTTATGGTAAGGCATATTACTGTTCTAGTTTCTCATGTCCTCCTATCACCTGCAGTAGACTTCAGCTGCTGAGTAAAAATTACAATGCTGAGCCTTTCCTAAGGTGCTGATCACTTCACCAGGTGGCATCACTAGAAGGGACTGCCTAAGTCTTATGAGAAGTTTTACATTAATCTTTTATTCTTGTTCTCAAATGTTTTGTGCTCTGCAGCTTTTCTCAGTCATCATTCGAAACTCAAGGGAGAGAAAGAAAACACCCTTTCCTTCTCTATGACTTTTAACTTCCATTTTATCAATTTTTGCCAAATTACAATGCTACAAAGTAGCTGTGATTTTACAGACATCGTTGTAGGTCATGTTGCCTGTTTCTTACAAGGCAGGAATGCTGCTTCAAGCAGGGTAGTCCCAACCAGTTTGCTGCTGCCACAGTTGAGCACATTGCTAGTTTTAGCTATGATGAAATTCTATAAGCAACATACCAAAGAACTGTCTAGAATAGAAGTCTGGTCACATTCCCTAAACAGTGGAAGAGTTAATCTACATCAGCTGCTCAAATGATTTATTAAGGGTAAAAAAGCTAGACTTAAGCTAAAACAGCCCAAAGGTGCAGAGTGGCTGCAAGTCTTTCTTTCATGGCATCTAACCAGGAGTACAGCCCAATGCTGGGCTGCAGTGGCTGAGGGGCGATGGAGGAAGAGAGTGACATGAGAGATGGATGAAATTATCAAGTGGCAGTAGTAGTCAGCGTGAAGGGTCAGAGCAGCCTATCTTCTTCTGTTCGCATTCTAGGACAGCTTGAATGTAGTTTACAGTTGCATACAAAACTAGAAGTATAAACCTAGAAATCTTCATGTCCTTGTTCTAACACTCTCTTTAGTGTACCATATGGCATATCTACCATATTAGGTAAACAACTTTACAAAATTACAAGAGCAACTGAGATTCATTACAACTTGTGCATTATAAGTGTGTAGGATTCATTACTGAATAATTTATCTTTTCATACACTCTGCCTCTTGTTTGACATTGGAAGTAACTTTCCAGACTGGATTCTTCAGGACTGGCATTTCAGCTCCTCTGTACTGTACTGCTCACCTTCTGTTTTAAATGGTATAAAAGAGCAACTTGCATAAGAATTCTAGTAATGGATTACTGGTAATTACCAGTGTTGGTGTAGAAATAGTCAGACTCAATATACAGTGAATGCTATGTAGTTCACCCATCAGGAATTACATCAAAAGATCTTGAATATTACAGGCACGTATGGATTCTCTCTAGTGTCAAAGAGTAGAAGCTAGCAGGAGCTCTACAGGAAAAATGGAGGACTGTCAGTTCCTTTAACCTGCTCCTTTTAGTATATTATTATTTAAAATATTTATTTTCTTCCCCTAGAACTAGCCTATGTAGATCATGGCACAGAGACTGTGTCTCAAGATACAAGTGGTAATGCAATTCTCTTTCTGTTTGTTTTCTACAAGTGTAGTTAGCCTAGAATTCATTACAGGAACATCTGACAGAGGTGACAGCAGTATGGATTATGGTGATAAGGGACATACTGGAGAAGCCTACAGATGGTTTGGGAGAAGGAGAGTTGCTTTTGGTTGTCTGTACACAGCTCCTGTGAGTCTTAACTGACCAGTCAGAATACTAAAGTCCCATCAATAAATAGATGAAAAACTGATAAAGGATAGTTTTGACTGGTGATTTTTTGCTCTCCTTTCTTGTCCCTTTCTCTGCTCCTTACCCAGGCACTGATCATTTAAAATGCTGGAAGTTGGATTTTAACCAGTAATACCTTGATTCCACAAGTTCAGTCAAACAAGATGACACAATCCACACAAATTTTGGTTTTATTCAGAAAGCTTCACTGTCCCTGTAGCCAGTATCCCACCCTACCTTTCTGCCTTGTACCCCATTTCCAATTTTTTCTGAGGCATACAAGAGCTCAATGGACAATTTTGGAAGTACAGAGTGTCAGGAGGAGACCAAGGAATGGAGCCCTGGTTGAAGATGATGCAGTCCTATGCAGAAGCTCCCAGTTGGTAAACTTGAAAGTCTATGTGCTGATTCTTCTGCAAATGAGTGTCAGTCTGCACTAACGTGTTCAGCAAAACCAGCAAGACTTCATATGCATCTGGAATACAAATGTTTGACAATCTGTAGGAAAAATATTCCTGTTTTAAGTATTTTACTTTGAATTTACTACAGACATGCATAGGGAGAGAAATAAAACAACTTTAGTGCCTCTCTGCAGTTTATGCACTTCACTGTCTTCTCCTTGGAATCTCAAAATACTGTTAAAGTTTTGGTCTTCAAATCATCCCATGTACTTCAGCTGTCCTTAGGTGAATCCCTGAAGAAGTCTAATGCTCCTAATAGTCAGGGATTAATATTCAAAATTAAGTATGGTATGCTCCAGGAAAATGTCTTAATCCTTGCATTGTAAAATAAAAAGAGAGTAACAGTAGATTTGGAAAGCAACTGTACAGTCCCTTTTTGTTTTATGACAATCATGCCTGCCTACACTCCTATTTCCATTTAAGGACAGTGTCTATCCTGATGTGTACTAGACTGTTTCTGCTAGCTACAGAAGCAGCAACCCTTTGACAGCAATTCAGTGTTCTGGACAGAACACCTAGCACAATGCTGCTATGGAAGAGGTATGGCAAAACCACCCACTTATTTAAGTGTTTATACCTGTATAACAGTTACTGGAACTCCAGAAGTGGAGCAGAAAAACAAACAACTCTTCTTTTCATAAAATATATTTAATTATAGTGAGATATGATTGAATAAATGTATTATGTGATGGCTTAAGGGATATCCTCTTTTTAAAAACAAGGTATTTAACAATAGCTAGTTATTAATTGGGAAATACATAGAAAATATCTGTTAGAGAGAGACTACTTACAAGCTTGATTTTTAAAAAAAAAGTTAGCTGAGCACACAACTGCCTCGGCAATCTTCTCTAGTTTTTATGAGACAGTTAGCAGACTGTGTCACTAATATATGCTACATGCAATTCACATGGGAGTTATTTAAGTATGACTGTACTGAGGCATACCAAAGTCCATGCAACTCAACATCCTGTGCCCAAAAGAAGATGCCCAGAGAATATACTGTGGGATAAAGGATTATTGTTTAAAGGCCTTCAAGGCTTTACAGTATAAAAGAGCTGTGGAATACTGCTTTTCCTTCCCAACTGCTCTTAATCTAACTCGTCATGCTTGTTACTGCCTGCCAAGATAGGAAGTATCAATATCCAGACTCATTTGTAAGGGAAGAGCTAGGGAACTTTACTAAGAAAAAGGAGCACTTGTATAAGAAGATGGAAGTTTCCAACTACACACCCTAGCAGCTACCAGATTTTTTTTTAAGCAAATCTTCTGAATGGAGATTACTAGCAAATGTCCAGAATTATGCGGAAGAGACAAGAAGCAGGCTTGTCAACAAAGATTTGTGTTTTATCTGTTCTGAAAAATTTCTTGTGCAAGTCTACATGATTCATGGGAAAAAAAATATTATTAAAAGATTAGTGGTCCTTCTGGTCACTACAACTAGCTTCAATAATTTCACATATTTTGAATTTAGCAAATTATTAGAACTGACTGGGCAAAATGAAAATGCTTTCCTCTCTAAGCAAATTAAAGTAACTTTTGGAAAATTGAATCACTATTTCCAAGTGATACTCTGACAGAATATGTCAAGAAAATGTGCCTACTGATGGGTCTCATTACTGGAAATCCAATTTGCACATTTTACAGTCAGCATTTGTTACAATATGTTTGAAATATTTCTTTTTAGTGAGAGGTGACTTCGGCAGTTTTTGCTTCAATTGTTCTGGGATTCTTTGTGAGTGAAGTATTACCCTGCCAGGGATGTTTTATCAACAGTATACCCTCAGACAACCTAAACGGTATACTAACACAACGGATATTCCAGTTCTGGACTCTTTTGCGCCCTCTTGATTCAGAGCTGTTCTAGTTCTTCCCTGAGCTTTCCAGCATCATTCAATATCTAACATTCTATCCACCAGTCCTCACTGTTTACTTTTTGAGCAGTGCAGATCACTGGTCCTCTTCCTCCTTTACTCCTCTTCTAGATTCCAATTCTCCACCTCCCAGTAATTTAAAAAACAATGGACAAATTGGTCTGTTGCCACCAGACACAAGCTTGGTAGCCTCCTACGGTTAGAATGTAGCTTCTGTTCTGCTTACAGCTCTGTCCAGCTTCATACATGACATACAGTAATGGTCACTCGGGTCACTCTTAAGAGGTATAGTTAGTATGACTTAACTTGAGATGTGAAGGCCACAGAAAATTTCCTTGTCTATATCAATATACTAACTGTTCTGTTGTCACTGATTATGCGGTATCTGCTGCTGTGCACTGCTTCCTCATCTCTCTAATAATCTTCTGTATATCAGATGAAGCCAAGAGCCAGAGGAGATGGAATGTAACACTGGTGTGATGCTATTACACTCTCCATTCTGTGCATCAAGAGCAGAGCTGCATGCACTCTTAAAACTGGAACTCAGAAGTTCCAGTTCAAGAACTGAAGACTGCTTGATTTTTTCCATTCAATACCATGATACAGCATTCTTAGATCATTGCCTTTTTGCCCCATCAGAAAGAGTCTTAACTGGACACTTGTTTAACAATTGACCAGTTATGGCAATCGGTGTTATCCTCTTTCTTTATATGCTTTCCTCCACTCACCTTCAAAAATACATAAATAAAAATCAATGAAAGAACTGAAGATAAATCTTCATCTTGTTTGTTCTTGGTCAGTGCCAGGTCAGTTAATGCCACATCAGTCATGAAACAGCAGTTGCTGTAGATGAAAACATTTGTCCTATGGAATTTGATAGGCATTTGTTTTATCACAATGCCGAGAGACTGTAAGTTACAGGAACAGAGCTGGACACATTCTTTGTCCCTATGTCCCTATCTAAATCATTCAATAGCCCCATGACACCCCTCTTTTAAAATAGAGGAGTTCTTTAAGAAGACGATTGTGTGTGTGCCTGAATATACACATTTTAGCTCAACAATAAGAAATGTCAAATGAGACGAACAGGCCGAAAAGTTGGTAAAACTTTCAGTGTACGTACAATACGTAGGTCAAAATCCAGATTCTTGTAGATTTGAACTGGAAGAATAATCACATGTGCAAGCATTTCTGAAAGTCGTCTTCAGATGACAAAAACGGCTAAATCATTTTCTCTACTCTATCTCAAGTTCATAGTCTGCCAAATGCTCTTACCAAGCCTTATGGGACAACAGGATTCCCCAGAGCAACCTGACTAATCTTAGTGACATTATAAAGAAAACAGACACAAAAGACACTGAACTGGAAAGCCAGTGTAGACAGAAGAGGTATGGAAACATCATCATTTAAAGAAAAAAATGAAAGAAATCTAGTAAAGGAGGTTTGTTTTGGTTATAATGAAATGAGATTGTATCTAAACATTTTGTGGATTTGGAATGCAAGAAGTATGTAAGCAAGATTTTGCCAAGGGTTTTTTTTAATGACTTCTCTGTAATAACTGATTAAAATAAATCATGCTGTAGCTTCTTTATTGAGCTGCCTCAGACTTAATGAAAACACAGCACGGAAGGCTATTATACAAGTTTTTTTCTGAATTCTCCAGCAGTCTAAAATAGTTAGGGATATGATTCCAGACTATAGGTTACTTTCTTATACTACCTAAAATATATTCTCACTATCAAAGACAGAGTTCAAGGACTTGCCCCTATTCCTTTAATGAGCTTTTGCTCATTTTTGAAACGCCAAACAAATCCAGTAACTCAACTAAATATGGGATGTGTTCCCACAGTTGACAGAAGAAACTAGTACATATTTTGAAGCAAGTCAGACAAATATTTTATCTCTCAAAATATAAGATGGGGAAAACTTCCAACCCAAAGGAAATGACACACCCAGATAGAGGCCCAAGTTTTTTATGTTAAGTTGTTCCTTATTGTCCATTTTGTCTGTATGGGGTTACTTGCAATACTCTTCCATTACCACAGAAGTATAACAACATTGCCGTCACTATTACTTAATTTTCTAGCTAGGACAGTAAACCCATCCATCTGTGTAAACCAACCATTTATTAACGACCAGACAAAATGGCAGGCAACAAATATAACATCTTGTTTAGGAAAGATGATTAGTTAGGGAAGCAATAGACAATTTGTATGTTCTTGTGTAAGAAAGTCAGATTGTTTTTATGAAACTATAAAACTTGTTTCTCTTAATTATTTTCAGCAGAGCAAAAGAGGCAGCTAGTTTTGCTGCTCTGTACAGTTTAGTGGGCTAGTAAGTTTACTCATTCATTACTATTCCTTGACATGAAGCCATCTAAGTAGAATTGTACGACATAGCAGCCTGAACCCATCCCTGCTACACCCTCATCCCCAGCAAGAGCCCATCAAACATAACATCCTTGCGACTTTAAAAGCTATGTGAAGTTGCATACTGGTACATGTGTTGGTATGATTATACAACATGCTAACTCTTACCCCTGTACTATTACCAGCATTTCCACTGACTCAAAGAGAAAGAAAAAAGTCTGTGCAGGGCCAAGCTGCCCCCTTCCTAAAGCTTTCCTGTCATTAAAAGAGATTCACAGAAAACAGAACCCTTAAACCTTCTCTTGCAGTTTGACTGCTTTTAGGTGTTCTAAATTCAAACTTTTTAATTCAGAAGGATCATCTCTCCTACAGGAGCCACACCATCCTCTTTTATATCTGGGTGGAGTAGTGAGCCACCTGCATCACACAGAGACTGAATCACTAATTCTTGCCCTGTAAAGACCAGAGTGCATTATTATCCTATTACAGCTCAGATAGTTATTTGAAAAGTTATTCAGTACTATGTCACTTTGGGCTTCCAGTTCATCCTCTTGCAGATGCAAGTATCAGATTCCTTTCAGTTTAGAATAAAAGAAGATATGTTTTTTTCTAGCTCACAACCTCACCCTCAGCTCTACTTGGGGTTCTTTCTGCTTCATCAATAACAATTAAGACTCTTCAGACCAGTTTATGCTCTGAGTTACACTTGCACAAACCTTTTGCCTTCAAAATATCTTACTAACAACTGTATGTCCCAGATAGCCTTTAGAAGTTTGTCACAGGTGATGTCACGGGCAGAGTAAATGCTGAGGATGCTGCTGACTAAAATGCAGAGTCCAAGATGAAGCTGTGAGGYGCTCTGGAAAAAATTAAGCATGTTAATATGAATTAAGTGAGAAAATTGAAATGCTAAATCTCAAATGTTATTATTAGGGTTACTTTACAGAACAAAAACATGGTTTAAAAGTGCACTGACTAATAAAACCCTTGTCATACATCAAGTAATAGAGAAATGAGGTATGAASTACAAATAATGCAAAGGCTTTGGAACAGTAAATGTCAGAATTTTCAGGTGTATGTGGAAAGTGTGTACAGAAATACTACAACAGTAAGGAGAAGCACGAGTTAGAACTGACCAGCCAGAGAGACACTGATGTCTTATGTGAAGATTGATTTACAGTTTAGCTCCTAAAATGTGAAGGAGATTAAATGCCAGTTTATTGTCATACATAAATTACTTTCTGAAACTGAACTAAAATCCTATTGCTATGAATTACCTTACCATTCTTGGTATCTTTAACCTAAACCTGAATTAAAACCTATAAAATTTATACTCCAAAGCCTGTTTAGTATTAGTTTAAAAAGTAAAATAACAAACATAAATGAAGAACACCCTAGCAGATAAAACAATGACTAATAATTCACATCCTCAAAGACATTTCTGAAACATGCCTTTTAAAACAAATCCAAGAACAATTCAAGCTATGAAAACTGCAGCAGATGTTATGCAGGGAAAGAACAGCATACTGCCGAGTCTAGGTAAAATGATACGTTACCTAGCTGAACAGAAAGAAGCAGAATCTACTAGTCGTTTGTAAAAYGGGTAAGGAGAGGGAGATTCATTTATTTGGCTCAAGAACAGAGTCCACTATAGAGAATTAATACAAATGAGGTCTCTGAACTAAAACATCTTTCCTCTATGTTCTCAGCCCAATAACGTACGTTGTCCTATGATTTGATTTGCACTAGCAAGAACTGGGCAGCAGGGTCTTGGTTCAACCCCATTCAAGCCTCAGTGCCAATGAAATAGTGCTCAATACTGATGGCCTGAATGTGTTCAATAATTTGTAGAGAGAGAAAGAAGTACAGAGAAAGAAGGTGGAGCTCTTAAAGAAACATTGCTATCGAGCCTTCTGGAATTTTAGCCAAACCCAATTAGTAAAGATAGATTTCTGTACAGGGAATGGTGAAATTTGCTAGTCTGCAACATCCAGAGGTCTGAAGTATGCAGCGAATACAACTTGTACTCTCCAAAACATACGATTTTGTTCTGAAAAGACTGTCCACAGAGCGATGTATCAGGYTGTACTCCCATCTGCTCCTCAGTCTCTCCACTGAGACTACTGTCAAGTGTACCAAGCAGGTCAGTTGTGATAGTCTAGTTGTAACTTGGACCCTTCTCAGCCTAGAAGTGGGTTTAGATCATTGGTTATCGCTGCAGCTCTTGAACCTCTTGAAAAGTTGGGCATGAAGCTAAACACACAGATTCTTGTTCTCCCAGTTAATGCATAAACCTGAAACCCTACAAAATCTTTATTTGCAGGCTAATCCTCTGCATCATTTCATCCCTCAAAGACAATTTTTTGCTTCCTTTCTCCATTTATTCTCTCCTATTCACCTTTCAGCATGCTCTTCACTCTACCTTTTGCTCACTTCATCCCTGAAAAAACTTTATGAAATCCCGCTTTCATCCCATCCCCTCACATCAGTGCCTCTGTGAGAAGGATACACAGAGGCTTGYAGTTCACTTCAGCGCAACACTACCCAAGAAAAAGCAGCCTATGCAGGGAAAAAAAAAAAAAGTCAGAGATTTTTCCTAATGGAACTTTGTATTTTAGGCTATGTTCAGTGCTCCCCACTGTCCTAGATAGACAACTATCTCTCTTTATGCCCTAATTATTTCTAAACTTAGGTCTGAATCCTCTTACTCATTTGAATGGGAGATATAGATGCCTAAACACCTTTTTTAGAATCTAGGTCTGGCTTGTAAGACTTCATCCTTCAATTTTTGTGACCAAACTGCAAACTTCAGCTTCGGCAACCTTTTTTGTATCATCACATACATTATCCATTTAMCTGTCTTCATGAAAGGATCTCTTAAAATTATCTCCAGCTTCCACATCCGTGAATAAATCACCACCTAGTTAGCCAGGATAACTTCATGTTGCCATTTGTAATTCAGAAAGCCTCAGTATAAAAGGTATTTGCACCTCTCTAACTGCTCCATCACCCCATGCTTCAACGATGAAATGAATTGCAACAGCAGACAGGATTTTGGATTGTGTTCCTGGTCTTATGTCTAGTACTGGGTATGKTTTTTTAGTCTCATTTTCACAGCTTGTAAAGTAGACACTGTAGTGTAGTGAGGTGAGTGTGAAAAAAGTCTGGAATAGCAGTTTGTGTTCATTCTAATAAAAGATGTTATGCATGTCCAAGATATTTGTTTTATAAAAATAAGTAAATGTATGTTCCCTTCTTACTCTGTTGCATCAAAAGTGTCCCAATGACTTCTAACCTCTATAGGTTCAGGTAATCGAACACAACTTTTATAAGTAGGCCCTATAGATTCATGAGGTACAAACAGCAAAGACTGGGCGGGTCAGAACGGCACTGTTGGCTTATCCCATATATTTAAGTGGATATATTGAACCTATCTTAAAAAACGGAAGAGTTTAGAAGTCAGACTGGTAATTCGAATCCCCACATGGTAATTTGAATCTTCCACATGGAAGACCTACACAAACAGAAAAATTCTCCAGCATTTTTTTGTAATTTTACCATTGGATTTTCACAAATACAAAAACAAATTATCATTTTGCGTTATAGCAAAGAACTGTCTTTCCCTGTAGAAAATGATTGATTTAGCAGGGAAAAGAGTAAACTGACTACAGTATGAAAAGTGGTATTGAATGCATACACAGAACAAGAAAATAAAGATATACTATTTTAATGTGAGTGTATTTATAATAAAGCTGGTTAAAAAGTATAGATTAAGAGCCCATTAAATCTAGTAGGTAATTAAAAATGCTGCTTTTTAAATCTCTATAGGTAAAGCTTAATCTCAGATACTGGCACCATAGCTTATAAAGACTGTGTATCTGTACAAAATAGTAAGTTTGCTTTCAGCCAAACTCACACGAACATTTCCTCCTCTTACATTTGTATTTCATATAGTTAGAGCATTGAAATAAACAGCAATGCCCAAATTGTGGTCTTGCTTTGACACTCACAAACTTTGTGGGTCTGGATAAGAAGTTTAAGCTCCCTGCCATCGCATCTTTATTGGTAAAATGTATTTTGTCTTGACTGTGCAACGTACTTGGACTGCTGAGAAATGCAATGAAATAATGCAGATTTATGCCAGTTCCACTAAGTACACAGTCGAGGTACTAATTAAGAGAACCAATCCCACACAAGCCTAAAACTATGACATTTTATAAAATATTTCATTTAAATCCAGGAGTTAAACTGACTTTAAATTTGATATATGGGGGTGGAATGAAAGATGTCAAAATTGAAATGTCTGAGGCACAGACTCAAAACTGAGAAAAAGAGAAAGAGAGAAAGGAGAGAAAGGACACAAAGGTATTACGTGTATTACAATCTCTGTATTTATTTCTGGAATAAAAAAGAAAACAACACCTATTGTTTTGATAGAATTTTTGTCAGGAGAGATACTCCTTTTCCTGAGATGCAAGACAAACTAATGTAATGAAGCACTATTTCCTACATACATCATTGTATCTCTTTTTCTTAGACTGTGGGAAATGGAGAAACTAATTGTATGAAGCACACATTATCTAAATAAAAGTTACCAAGTTTTCAATTTTTTTCTACTTATTCATGTTTCTATTTTTTCTTTTCATTTCCTTATTCCATTCTCCTTCCCTCTGTCTTCCCTTTATTCTAGTTTCCTTCAGTTGACTTTATATGTTTTTTTCTTTATTCTACTTTCTCTGCTTTTCTTTATTTAGAATAAAAACACTTACATAGGTGGATCATTTTTTTTTCCTTCTCATCTTTCCTGCATTTTTTCAATTTCTCCATTTTTTTCTAGTTCCTCCTTCATTCCTGGGCTCTTTTCTACTACCCATTCCCCGCACCACTACTGAACTGTGTTCTGTACTTGGTGACCTTACCCTCCTTCCCTGCAGCTACCACTTTTTCCTTTGAAACTACTGGTATGTTTCTAACTTTTCTTCCTCTAGGGCTCACATGTTTCTCCCTTCCTTTGTATCATTTGTTTTGTTTGCCACACCCAAATTCAACTCTCTGTTCCACTTTCACCTCCTCCATTTTCCATGCTAGTCTCTTTTCTCTCCTCTTCTTTGCCACCAACTGCAAACGTATCCCACTGTCCCCAGGTTCAAGAGGTGATGCTTCAGCAGCCAGTGCCTGGCTCACTTCTTCCAGCAGTTGGAGCTTGTTACAGGTCTTTCCAACAACTGCCCTCTGTCATTAACTCTGCCAGATGTCAGTTCAGCTCACATTGCCATGGACATGGCCATCAGCCACCACATAAGTGCTCTCTCGCCATCATACACCCCACAAATTTTCATCATTGCTGTAAGTCACAGGTTTCTCTTTTAACTGCTATGAAATGTCATTAGATGTATCGGTGTTGACCATCCCAAATGCCACTAGTTGCATTCCAACTGCCATGGGGGTCTCCTTAGTTCTGGCAACATAGGTTTTCCTGTAAATGAACTAGCTATGTAATGACATACTCTGACTGTACCCTACCTCCAGTCTCCAAAGACCACCGTTACCAGTGGTCCAAAATGCTGTTCTGCGAAAGCGGTGTCTGCTGCTACCACGAGGTGCAACTCTGCTAGGTTTCTTTCTAGTACCATGATGAACTGCAATCGGCTTCTTCATATGAAGCCAAATATTCCCTCTTCATATGAGGGATGCCCAGGATCGCACACTTGTCATGAATTTACACAGTGAAAGATGCTCTTTCATTCCCCTTTTCAACACTTAATGGATGAAGAACTGTATTTTTTAGCAGAATAAATAACACTAACAGGGCATTTAAAATGTCAGGTGTCATATTTCTTCTTGCTGATCACTAGTTATCTCTGACTGTTGTCAAACAAAAGATACTGAGTAAATTCATTACAATAAGAGTATCCTCCAGAGGTAAGTCGATTTATGGCTGTGATGATTATAACTAAAATTCTATATGTTTGCATATCTTTCCTTACCAGTGTAGAGTTTATGCCACTTTGGTGTATTCTTCTTTTTCCACTTTGCTTATTAATTAATTCCTGCGGGATCCACATTGCTGTATGGGTACATGATTGTCCCTTTCTCTTTCCTGGTATTTAAAAAAAAGTGAAAGGATAAACCAATCATAATACCTTTTGCTGAATACAGAACAAAATACTGGAACTAGAGGTGCTTATTAATCAGTGACATTTTGGTGTGCATAAAGAAAAAAATGAGTTGAACTGAAAAACCCGGAGGCCCATTTACCATTTCTAAAAAATATTTTAAGGGTGGAAATAAGGAACATCAAGTTAAATATATTGTGGAGTTGGAGAATATAAACCAAAAGAGGGACTACTGCTTCTCTACCTTTGTTTGCATTGCCTATACTGACATCATTTTTCCCATTCAAAATAATTACTTGTGACTGCCCCGAACTGGGCATTTTATTATTATTATTATTATGATTTCTTGCCCTATTTTTTCTCCATTTGAACTTCTCCACATTCTTAAACTAGATACTCCTCATACAGGGGAGCTAGATGAGTTTTTTCATCAGGGAAGTTTGTAACCAGTAATTTGCTTGCTAAAGGGCACTGTTTACTGCACTAAAAAAGGAATCTTTTCTTGCTTTGTATAAGTTATACTTAAGGCTGAGCTAAAAATCTGAGAAGATTGACTTTATGGGCTGACATTCTTATTCAAAAATACTGTTTGCCCAATTAATATATATGAAATAATTTAATTTTTTTTAGCAACTCTCTCCATGCTAGAACGATGAAAATTTAACAAGAGAAAGACTGCACGTGTGTCCATAAGAGAGAGTGAGAAGAAAGGCGTCTTCCCTGTTCAGACAGGGAGATCTGCTCTGCAAGCTGTATAAACAGCATGAAGAGTAGCACCATAAAATACGTAAGGTCACAGGGCGGACAGCTTGGGGCATTTGGAGAACAGCTCTGAGCCATGGTGCGCAAGGAAGCAGGCCATCGTGACACGAGGATAAACCTGTGGACTGCATACTACTGTGTCGCTGTTGTATCACTGATGGAAGACACGTAACCAAGGCATGGGCGCATGCAGCTCCAGCAAACCTCTTTACACTTAAACAATGGCTCCCACTGTATTGTCTCCAGCTGCTAGTTTTGAATCTTATTCATTTGCGTCACACAAATTAGTGAGATTTGTGCACTCTGACCTGCTGCCCCAAATGTAACTGCCCTGCCTGATCCCCATCCACCCTCACGTTGGTTAGTGACTTCACCTCCTGTGACTATGTCTGCCAGATGCTACCGGTTGTCTCTCATTGACCTGCAGATGGCTGGGGAGCTGGAGAAATCCCAGGAGACGCTGCACTGAAAGATTCATTCTCCAGCTGCGGCCTAGCATTGTGATCCCTCTGCCACGATGTGACTTGCCGCCATCGGCGCACCGGGTACATCCCGTCTCAGCCTGCTGAACAAAGGCATGGTGTGCACCTCACAGGGCAGGCCCCCCGCACGCACCAAGGGCTCTTCCAGCACGCAATCAGGCTCTTCAACTGCCATGGCACCAGAGTGAGGAAAAGGGGCTCGGGCAGCAGGCAGCCATCCCTGTTCTCGTCAGAGCACTGCTGCGGCTTGAGGCAGCTGGCGTCCGCGGGAAGCCTTGGAGCAGCCCCTCTGCTGCAGAACCCCAAGGGGCCGGGTGGGGAGCGGGGTGAGGTGAGGCGGCAGGCGGCCCTCAGGGCGGGAAAAGCTCCCCTCAGAGACCGGCTCGGCGGGGGGTGGTGCGGGGGAGGCGACCCCTCCCCCCCGCGTTATATGACAAAATCTCTGCGACACGGGTGAGCGGGCAGTGACACGCGGCTCGTCCGTGTCAGTAACGCGGCCCGGCACGTCCCTGCCGTTACCCGCCGCCGGGCGGGGCCCGCCCCCCGCTCTCCTCTCCCCTCAGCCGTGGCGGCTGCGGTGCAGCGCGGGAAGGGCGCGAGCTCTCGCCCCGCCCCGCCTCGCTCCGCCCCGCCCGCAGCGCACGTGGCACCCTCGCCTGGGCTGGTCACGTGACGCGGGCTCCGGGCTTCCCCCCCCTCCTCACCCCCCTCCCTTCCCTCCGCGTCTGACCCCGTCTCCCGTCTGGTCAATAGCGGGCGCTGGCGGCGCATGCGCGACGGTCCCGCAGCACGCCCCCGCCCGGCCCCCCCCCCCGGCCGTCTCCCTCCGCCCTATATAAGGCGGGCGCGGTGGGGCTCCCGGCTCCGCAGTGTGCGTGGGCGGGCGCGGCGGCTCCGCGCGGCGGTGCGGCGACCCGCGCGGCCTCCTCCGTCCCCTCGGCTTGGCCCAGCGGCACCGCCGGCGCCATGAGTTCGGGGACCCCCTACATCGGCAGCAAGATCAGCCTGATCTCCAAGGCGCAGATCCGCTATGAGGGCATCCTCTACACCATCGACACCGAGAACTCCACCGTGGCGCTGGCCAAGGGTGAGGCGGCGCGGCGAGGCCCTCCCGGGGCGGCGGGGGGGGGAGGGGTCGGGCCTAGGCTGGCTCTGGCGCCGTCGCCGCGGCCCGGCGCTCGCTGAGGGGACGCGGGGGGCCCGCCCGCCTCGCCCGCCGCCTCCGTCCCCTGAACAATGAGCCCGGCCTGGGCGAGCGGCGGCAGGAGCCCGCCCGCCCTGAGGGGCTGCGGCGAGGCCCGCGGCTCGGCCGCGCTTGCGGCCGGGGCGGGGTGCGGGGAGCTGGGGGGCGGCGGGGTTGGAGCCCCGTGCCTTCGGCGCTGCTGGCTTTCCGTGAGTCAGCATTTGGGAGGCCGCTCCGCGAGGTGGGGACGGGCAGGGGCCGTGGCGGGGGCTTGCTGTGCCTCCCTGGAGGGGCGCTTGGAGCCCGGGGGCGGGCAGGGCACGGGATGCTGAGGAGCCCTTGGTTTTCACGGGAAGTTACCAGTCCCCTGAAGAGGAAGAAGAGCTGCCAGCAGTGCTGGCTCCTCTTGCTATTGTCAGCGCCAGAAAGGTGATGGTCTGCATCGCTGTTCATGGTTTGGTTCCCCTCTCCTGTCTGTACGTAGATGCCCGGCAGTATCTCGGTGCTTGGCTTGAGCAGGGCCCCAGGCCAGTGCTGGGGAAAACAGAGTTGCTGCTGATGTGTCTTTGTTCCTTTCACGATCAATAGCTGGACTCTGCTCAGGTGAAGAGGGTGAGAGCTCGCGTACAGAGCGCTGTGGGGTATCTGCACGTGGGTCTGGCTCTTCCTGCCTCCCAGACGGCTCATCAAGGCTTTGCATCTTGTTTCTCTGTAGAAACAGTGATCTTTATCTTCTACTTAAATGGTGTCATTTAGGTTCAGTTGTCACCTGTGCTGGGAACTCGCGTATTTACTCTCAGAAAAACCTGTCCTGTCTTGTTTAGTCTCTCAAACAAGATCTTATTTCTGTACTGCTGTTAATGTCCAGCTTGGCTACTCCAGCTAATGTGCATCAGCTTTTTCTTTCCTTGAGTTTTGTCCTTCCCTGTTCTGGGAAGTTCACACCTTCATTGCCTTCAGCAACCCATCAGGATTGTCCACAAACCAAACATCTTTTGTTTTGAAAGACTATCTGCTGGCACGTGGCACTGACTTGCCTGATTCTCAGCTAACCTCAAGGCAGCCTGTGCCACAGTATTTGTTTGGTATAATGATGTTTATGTGATGCTGGACATGAGTATTTGACACCTATTAGTGTGTATTCTGAAGTTAAAAATGTGAGTTTTCAAATTCACTTTTTTTCTAGGGATGTAGCTGCTTATTTAAATGTATAAATGGAGCCATTTATGTTAGTGTTTCACTCAAAGTAATTGAGAGGTTGCAGGAAGGATGCAATTACTTTACTGTATGTGCAGGAAGGTTTTCACCTTTACCCAGCAGCAAGTAAAAATGGTTTCTCACATGGTTCTGGCTTCCACATAGCACTTGCTACTTCAGAGCTTAAGCGGTGTGTTTCAAAGGCATATGTGATTAAAGTGCTTTATGGTGTGAGAAAGTACATGCTCTGTATAAAATTTCTGGCAGTTCTTGTATTTATTGGTCTCTTAGTGTTCAGTTTTGATGAACTGGAATGCCTAAGAAGTAGTTGTTACAATAGATGGAGAATACATTTTTCCCCACTTAAAGTGCTGCTCTATAAACTTTACAGTACAAACCCTGCTTTTCATTTTAGCTCGGAGGGTTTTTCAAATTTAGAGACTTTCTATCAAAATTAGTGTCAGGATTATGAACATAGCAACAAGGTTGAAGTCGGTGACAGCAATATCAACCCTGTGCTTAGGGGTGGGACAGTGGTTTAAAACACTTGATCTCTGAAGGATTAGAAGAACCATGAATTACTGACATGCCGTTGAAGTTGTCCAGATAGCTAGTAAATTATTATTAAGCCCTAGATGCCACTATTTAAGGCTCAGACAACTTCAGTATGTAATGGAAGTGCTATTCTCTTGACTTTTATCATCCGAGTGATATAAAGAAAAATTAAGGTTGAAAGAGACCTCAGGAAGGAATCTGGTTCAGCCTCTTACTCGAAGCAGGGCTAACTTCAATTGATTTGTATTTGGTTCCTGTTAAACCTCAACACATGCACAGTATCTTAAACACTGGATAAGGAGATTCCATGTGCTTAATTAAGCACTGCAAGAAAGTTGTCTGTCTTGTTAGATGCTAAACTTAAATTGCAAACAAAGGAAGTTTAAGCCCATTACTGTCCTGTTGGCAGTGAACATCAGAAACTTACTCCCCCTTCTGTAGAAGTCTGAGGAAACTAGAGTTTTTGAGCAAGAAATATTCACGTAAGCTCTGCTTTCCAGACATCCAGTCACTCTTCTTATGCTTCCTGACCCTTCAGAGGTCTAGCTCAACAGAGCCCTGCACATGAATACAAACTGTGTTGTAAAACACTAGCTGCAGCATGGTGTGGGATTGATTTCCTGTTCATCTGTAAACAATAGTCACTGTAACTCTTCATGGGAGACAGCCCTTCGGACCTCCACAGAAACTTAAAGCTGTACTTTGTGATGTGCCAGAAACCGTTAAACACTTCAAATGCAGGGGCAGGCATGCTCAACTCCTAGAGCCCTTTCAAATGCCCTCGCTGCTGTTTTGTCTACAACAAGGACATAGTTTTCCACCTTTTTAGTTAGAAACCTTGGGACCAGCCAACTGAGAGGCTGCCTGGACAGTTTTGGGCTTTGCAGGTCATGTGTTTCTCCATGTGGAAGCTGACAATGCTCAGAGAAGATGTGGTGCTTTCCAAGCCAGCCGTGGGATTCTGCAGTGGTCCCTGGATAGCTTTAGTATGTCTTGCCATGAGCTGTGTGCTGTAATAATCTAATCTTGAGCAGGGATATCAGTGGTATGGTTCATGTCTAAAAGGCCACAAGCATTGCTTTCAGTTTATAATCTGCTTCTAGTTGACTAGGTTACAGCTCTAATATGATCAAACAGCAGCTGGAGATCTAAAATAACTTGGAGAGGTTATATACCCTAGGAACTAATGGAAGACGGTCATTCAAAGGAACTGACTGACAGCTTGTCCTTGGACCAGTTAAGATTCCCTTCCAGTTCGGTGTAAGCTGAGGTGCCAAACAGCATCAGCGTGATAGGGACAAAGTTTGGCATTGACGTGCTGTACCCAGAGCTTACTGCTCCTTGTGAGCTGACATACATGTTGAACAGAGGTGAAGACCACTTGCAGCACTAACTGCTGCTTGGTTGGGGGAGCCACCCGGATACAGCTTTTCATCTCTGAGACCAGGACTCTTGATGAGTAGCCCTGTCTACAACTGTCAACACTCCTAGTAAGTTAGTAACAGTATAGTATACCGGGCATGCTCAACACTCGGGTTGAGTGGACCCACTTTTTTGCTGCCCTTTTTCAGGGCAAGCTGTGGTGCCCCCTGTTCCCTATCATCCATGTGACAGGGCTGTCTGTGCTTAGATCTTTCCAGCTGCGCAGTGGGAATGGCAGCTGGCTGGCACGTGACCGCAGACTGTGACATGGCAGGTGCTTGTGAAAGGTCTGTTAAGGATGTAATTTGTAAAGGTACTGCAGGAATTGTGGCATGTCCTGGCAGAGAGGTTGAGTACTTCTATGGTAACCTGTTAGAAGCGACTGATGCAACTCCAATACAGAATTCTTCTATTGGCAGGAAGCATACATCAAACTAGTGTGTACTGGTGCTTATCTGAACTGGCAAAGCCTCACGAAGACAGAAAACAACTAGACTAGTAAACTTGATGAGCTTCTGTAACTTGTGGCCAAAATTTCAAGCTTTGGTATGTCAGTGTCTGATGTAACTATGCTACCTATTTTTCTGCACTAACAATCCAGTAAGCCTGAGTCTGACCTCTTCCTCTTTAATGGCTCTAATTAATTTATGCTTCTACCTGGTAGCTGCCACACAGTCAACTGCAGCTTTTTTTCCACTCTAATGTGTAACATCACTGGTTATACCTGCTCAAGTGTTCCGATAGCTGGGACTCACTAAGGCCTCAGTAGGCACTGAGGTTTTGGATTTATCACTAAAAGCTTGCTTTGTAGTCAGTGGATATTAATCATAAAACCAGTGGCATGGAGTAGAGAGATAAYTTTAATAGGAAGCACTTGTCATTGATAAAACTTTACCTCTATCTGTGTAATAAATATATGAAACCAAAGGTGCAACTTTGAGCTCTAAAGTCTTCTAAGATTTTTCCCCTGCTGCTTCAGGGGCCTCTCCTGTGGTCTGTTGCAGTGGCAGTTGTCTCAAGCTGAATGTTTACATAGGACAGGGGCTGGGGAGGGAAGGGGAGTATGGCAGTATAGCACTGTGGGGAAGTCCTCAGTTTTGGAGTAGGATTCTTCACTCCAGCTGGTCTATGGTCTTTACCTTCACAGCTTGATGTAAACAAAACTGTTTATACAGGCTGCTGAAAAAGTTGGCATTTGAGGGAACAGATGTGTGCGATATGGAGATTCAGGGTTCTGGAGGTAACCTTTTTTTTGTTACTTTTGGCAAGTATTACAAGAGTACTTTTTAATTGCATAAGTCTTAACTTACACAATGCTGCAATGGTAATACTGGACTAATAGTAATCTTTCTAATGCTAAAGTGCGATCCTTTGGTACTGAAGACCGGCCCACAGACAGACCTGCTCCTCCAAGAGAAGAAATCTATGAATACATTATTTTTCGAGGAAGTGACATCAAAGACATCACTGTCTGTGAACCTCCAAAAGCTCAACATACTCTGCCACAAGATCCTGCCATTGTTCAAGTAAGTTAGCCTGAAGTGTTGATAGACAGCTGTGATGAAAGACTTGATTTTGGTATAAACTTATAAAAATGAAGGCCAGTAAGTGTCTCCAGGAATCTTCAGATTGAAGCATCCTGAATTTTGTCATAATGCTTAAAATAGCAGCAGCATTAAAGACTTCAGTCAACAAAAGCCAGAGCTAGTTTACCTAGCTGAGAATGCAGGAAAATCATAAAGAGGTAAACTAACCCTTCTCAGTATTTAATTAAGCTTTAGTAATGCTGTACGTGAAGTAGAGAATCACTGCCAAAGCAAGTTGACTTCTGGACACTGTAAATGGAAATGTACTTTGTCTTGTTACAGTCTTCGCTGGGCTCTGCCTCTACATCATCCTTTCAGCCACATGTGCCTTACAGCCCRTTTAGAGGTATGCCACCTTACAGCCAGCTTGCTGCCAGCTCTTTACTTAGCCAGCAGTATGCAGCTTCATTAGGTTTAGGTAAGTAAAAACTTTACTTGCTAGAATAAAGGTACAGTCCTTGTACGCAGCTGCTGTAAAACCAAGTAACAGTAACTAATACTGAATTCCTTGCCAAGTGTCAGGCCGCAACAAGCAGCGAATAAGTATTAACAACTTTGTGCTATGATTTTACTGCAAGGAGGCCTGCGTTTCACTTACACACACACACAGACGCACATGAAAGAAAGAAATAAACTAAGTAGCTAAAGTTTCTTTCTGAAAGTAATGTGAATACCTAACAGTTGAGGCCAGTTCATTTCTAATCTAACATGCCCTACATATACATCACATGTAGAAAGAACTTGTATTCCCAGAGAGGACTGTAAATAAGCTGCTCTAATGCTGTTCTAGAGATTCTTGTATCTCTTTCCAAGTCCTTCAGATGTTTCACTACCTTGTATCTTATCCATATATCTTTGCTTTCTCTTCTTCCCTCTATCTCTTTAGAGAAATTGGTAAGCCCTCCAGCATCAGCAGCTGCTTCCAGCCCTAGTTCTTCTCCGTCTCCACAACCTGTTTCAGAGCCTGACATGTCTTCAGAGCCCCATCAGCTCTCTTCCAAGGGTAACAGCAGTTTGAGGACTCCAAATATTTGGAAGAACTGCATGGCACTTGCAAACACTCTGTTCTTGTTAACCCATCCTAGAATGATAGTACTTATATGGGTAATGCTAGTAGAACTAGTTTGTTCTCAGCTATTTTTGCCTTTCATTACATGAAGTATTCCTCCTGTCCTAGAAGTATCAATTAGAGAGACAGGAGAAAGAAAAAGTACAGGACAGTGGATCCTCTTGTGTAAGTATCAGGAGAGGGCTGAGGTTTAGGGATGTTGATGTGCTGCATCCTGTCCAGGAACACATGTCACTTTAGAGACCGGGTGAGGAATTAATTAGTCCTTCCTGGAAAGACAAGCACACTGCTTAAATTGTGGGTGGCCTTGCTGTTAGAGACATAGGTTAGTAGAAAATTGAGGACTATTGCTGTAATTGAGGAAATATCAGGGTAGATTTCATGCATGATGGGGCATAGTACCTTGTCAAGACTCCCAGTTAGTAAAGCATGACTAACAGTAAGCAATTTCTGAGTTGTGGTAAGCTGAGATAACATAGTTCTGGGTGCTTGCTTCTATGTGTAAAAACTTTTAAAGGAGGTTGAGTAGAGATACTAGACTGACCATCCTCAGAGCAGAGAGACCAGGTGCAGCCTGCATTTAAACATGGTAATTAGTTTCATCGTTTTTAACTTAAGCATGTATGCTTGTGTTGGCATGAAACTGTTTTTACTTACTCTCTGGTTTTGGCCATCTATCTGTACATACTTTCTCAATATTCTGGCTAAGCTTTGAAACTTTCTCATGTTAAACTTGTGCAGCAGCTTTGTCCTACTGAATAATCCTTAGGATATGTCTGTCTTCCTTGCAAGTTTTCCAGGTGTACATTAACTGGGAACCTGCATGATGTTACCTACTGGGTATATCTCATGTGGACTTGGGTGACCCAGAAGTGTCAGTGGCTTGGTTTGTGTGTACTCTTCAGCTTTTCACTTTTCTTGCTCTTAAAGTATATTCATTAAAGTTCGCTTCCAAGCAGTTCTTATGCATAACTACATAAACCTGTAGTACTCCAAAACTTCTAATTAAATCTAGAATGCAGTGTTTCTTCTGAGTACTGAAGACTGTCACTTTTTAATATAATTGGTGTAAGGTATACCAAACCATGAAAAGTATTTACATGTTTTGTAGTGTGAATAAATAAGCCTGGATGGAAGAGCAACAGAAGTCTTGGTAACACTTTGGCCTTGACCAAGAAGGAATTTAAAAGGGTAACTTTGAGATCCTGGTCTGGTTTCAGGTTTTCTTTGTCTGAAAGCTAACAATAAGCAATGAAGTTGAAGGACTTCTAAAAGCGGCTTACAAAATGAAGTTGAAGGACTTCTAAAAGCGGCTTACAAAATGGGGTATAGTTGAGGTGGTTAAGCTTTTGCTGCAAAACTTTATCAAAAAAAGTGGGGAAGCTTTCTTGAGCAGTTTCAAAATGGTGGATTTTTGCTTCAGTTTTAAAGTATCGTGTAAAGTAAAATCATGCGTAACCGAGGATACACCTAGAAATTAGATTTTGGTATAAACTGTCTAAGAGACTGACATGGCTTGCTTATCTAATGTGTGTCTAACTTGGTTTAAGAAAATAAATGGGTAGATTTCCTGATTTTTAAGGCTCTGGATTTGAGAGCCACGACTTGTGTGGCAGTAGTGCCTTACCTAGTGTATATGCCACTTAAACATAGTGTGTAATGATAAACACTCAAGGCTTTGAGTAATTCTTGACAAAATGGTTTCTCCATAGAAGTGGGTAGGGTTTGAATAGCGTTGGCACATTTTCTGAGAGGCGCTTAGTCATTGGGATTTTTTCCAGGTGCTGGCTTTCCTTCTGTTCACCCAGTCCGCAAAAGCCCCATGGTAGAGCAGGCTGTTCAGACTGGCCCAGTTGACAACATGAATTCACAAAAGCCACCCCCAGTGAAAGTAACTCCAGGGGTTCAGCGCAATGGACGGCAGGTTCCACAGGGCAACAGTAAGACAAATGGTATGTGTGCACCACTTCATCTTTGAAGTGCTGTTTTGAAGCATCCTTCAAAGGTGCATAGCAAGACTAAACTGTTTCAGTTTTGTTCTTGTGCTCCTTTATTAAGTTTATCCTTCTTGTTCAGTAGATACAGTTCAGGCAGCACCTGTGCAAACCCAAGGACAGGTGAATGATGAAAACAGAAGACCTCAAAGGAGAAGATCAGGTAGGTTAACCTGACACTAAACAGTTGCATTAGCCTATAAAGGCAAATATTGTTAATTTCAGTGAAGGATTACCGGACAGAAGATTGAGAGCAAAACAAGGCTTGATAATGCTTTGGGCATCCAGAGGTGCTTCCCTAACAAGTCACAGAAGTTCAGAACATTCCAGGGACAGAATTCTAGTGTCTTTCTAGAAACTTGAAGGAATGTTATACAAATTGATGCTATGCGTTGGCAGCAGCAACTAGATTTCTCTGAAACCTGAAGTATCTTTACTGGGAAGGGCAGCCTGTTTAAGAATTTCCAGAGCTCTTATAACTGAGAGGAACTATGGAGCCCTCGCTTCCATAGAGCAGAGTTCTTATCTCACGATTGCAGTTTAAGCACAGGTCAAAAGAAAGTGAAATGAAATTCAAACAGATATTTCTGCCCAAGCAAAATGAGAAGAGGCGGGAAACAAAACTTGAGGCTGTCAGGTCTTCAAATTAATTTGCCCGAGGGCAGCACTGTAGAAGGGGTTATAGCTTTTCCAAAAAGGAGTTGATAGCTTCTTAGTTGGAAACCAGAAGCTATACAAAGTACAAGCTCCTTTTGTGGGTAGATGAGTCTTGGGTGGATTTTCTGAAACTAGTGACCTGTTCCTCTTTGCCATCGTGACAGGTTTGTGGACTGTTTGTACCATGCTTGCCGATGAATAGCAGACAGAAAAGATAGTTTTCCCCGCTTCCCTCAGCTTTTCTTGGTACAGTACTTGTTCTGATTTCCTCTCCTCACACTGGAAGGAAAGTTGGGTATACTCTGTCTTAACGGTAAGACTGACATCCAGGAATGCTTTTCAGAAAGTTAAAGTATTGCTGTGATATGTCTTCTACAGAGAAGTTCAGAAATTGCTTTCAAAGAGGTGTGGCCTGACCACAAGACTAGAAGCCAGAAACTCCTGAGTTCTCACCCTGGTTTCCTCTGGTCTTGAGCAAGTCATTTAACCTCCCTGCGTGTTACCAAGTGTTTAAACTCTCCTGCTTTCAGGAAACAGGAGAACCAGAAACCGTTCTAGAGGACAAAACAGACCAACTACTGTGAAGGAAAATACAATAAAGTTTGAAGGTGACTTTGACTTTGAAAGTGCAAATGCACAATTCAACAGAGAGGAACTTGATAAAGAATTCAAGAAGAAACTAAACTTTAAAGGTTTGTGACTTCATTAAATACGAATTGCTGAGCTAGTAGTAAACGCTGCATAGACAAACTCGTTCTGAGAAACTGCATGATTACATGTGGCAGCATCTCAAATCTTGTTTGAGGGAGCAAGAGAACAGATGGCTCTTCAGTATGCATCAAGGAAGTGTAATACGTTTTATTATCTTCAGATGACAAAGCAGAGACGGGGGAAGAAAAAGGGGACCCTGGAGTGGCAACTCAAAACAATGACGGTAATGCAGAGGAGGACCTTCTGGGACCCAACTGCTATTATGATAAATCCAAGTCTTTCTTTGACAATATTTCTTCAGAACTGAAATCTAGGTGAGTATTTTCTAAAAGCTTGCTTTTTTAATGCAATTCTAGGCATAGAATTCTAGACATAATCTATGTCACATGGTTTAATTCTTTAAAAATCTTAGAATGCAAGAAAGTCAGCAAAACAGTCTTCAGAAGGGAGTATTGCCATACACTTGATGGCTCACGAGTGATATTAACCAAGCTTCATGCAGTGGGATCAAACAAAAAGCAAGGATTTCAGCTGATACTGATACACTTGCCTAAACTATGATACAGGAATTTCCCGTTCTGTTTCCCACTACTGACTTTGAACCCATTGATTTTAAACAAATTTCTTATCTCATTTGTGGGAGGAGGCATCAGGGTCATGCTGTGCTGAAGATGGTGCAACTTGCAGGCAGGAGCAAGCTAAGCCTGGAGTTTGGGCAGAGAGGAGGTCAGGTTTGTCTGTGGAAATGCATTAAATTAAATGTTGGGAATATTAAAAGAAAGCTTCATCTTTTGCTGCTGACACTGATGTTATCAACTGCCTAGTGAAGTCTGACATCTCTTTAGTGTCAGTATGTGAAATTCCCTTGGTAATGTTTCTGCTTTGCTTTAGCAAAGCCTTCTTCCAGCAGCTCACTGTACGGTGTTCAGGGGTAGGCAGGCTCTGCTAAGGAAGAAACACACTGGTGCTGTGGAGCTACCTCAGCGGCAATCCGCTGAACCTCAGTTGTGACAGGGCTTCCTGGGTGTCTGGAGAGGCTTCAGTGGAGTCAAGAGTTTGTATCTTTCAAGAAAACAAGACAGGGTTTGAAATGCTAGTGAGACCATGTTCAACCCTTTCCTAGGCCCATCTTTAGTTTTCCAGTATGAAAGTAGCTTACAGAAGCCAACAGCTGTCACTTTCAAATCCATGCTTAGCAGAGGAATTGAGTTAGTGAGCATGTGTATGCTGCAGCTTGTTCATGTTGCAGTTTAGTTCAACAAAATAGGGTGCTTCAAGCTTCCTAGCTAAATGAGTTGGTGGCTATTTAATGTTTATATTACATCTGAATGCAGTCTTGTTCAGTTCTAGGCGTACCACGTGGGCTGAAGAAAGGAAACTCAATACAGAGACATTTGGAGTGTCTGGACGGTTCCTTCGTGGCCGCAGCTTTCGTGGTGGATTTCGAGGTGGAAGGGGTAGCGGAGCAGCAAGGCGAAACCAAACCACTCACAGAGCTGGTACTGGCAGAGTGTAACTTCAAAGGCAAGTTTTTTAGCAAGAATAAATACTGTCTCTGAGCCAGGTTTGTCTCTTATTCCTCGCCTGAACTGTCTGTGCAACCTCTCTTGCTCTCCAGTCTCATGGATATATCAAGAATAGTTCTTTATTGTATCTGATCTGTCCTTTGAAGTGGTAGAAGGAAATATGAGCGGTTTTAACATGTTGATTGTTCTGTTGATTTCTTGGGCTAGCCTTCTGTCTGAGAAAGCAAGAGCTGCTTGTTTGAGCTGAGKCTCTAGCTAGGCGTTTCAGTTGATACATGGGTGTGAACTTTGCTGCTTTTCTTTCTCTTGGGAGAAGATCCCCATGATATCAAATTAATTCTACCTTTTTTTCTGAATAGGTTCTAACATCTCTCCTGAGAGGATGAAACTGTATATAGAAAGAAAACAACCAACTGCTGCACTAATGTGGGAAAATGGTTCATATTGTTTACTGTCTCAGCTCAAGCGACAGAACTTCATGTACTACTGCTTGTATTCTGGACTTATTTTGGACCAGCAACTGTCAGCTGGAATATTCTTTGGAAGAGGGAATGTGTTCAGGGGTACCTTCTTCAGGGTGTCTTTTTTGTTTGTGTTTTTTTTAAGTGCAGACTAACTTACATGGTTCTTCTTTCTGGGTCTCTCAAAGGCTGCTATAGTCTAAGCTTAAAGTCAGACTCCTTTTCTGAACCCTGAAGAAGATAAATCATGCTATTTTAACATGGAACCAAAGCTCACTTGAAATAAACCAGCTATAATTTGTTTGTTCTGAGTAACCAAATGGATTCTTTGGTGCTGCTGGTCTCACTGTTCTTGGCAGCAGGTGTGAAGTTGCACTTGGTATCTGGAAGAATGGATTCCTGGTGCTGAGGAGTTATGTATATTGTCACTTGGGAATACTGGATTGTTGATCATGTAGTAGTGTAAATGACTGTACAACTGTTTGTTGGCTGGTGCTCATGTGGAGGTACTGCAGGCTTACACAGAACCCGGGCTCTCCCTGGAGCTGAAGGGTGCTGGGTGTTCCTTGGGGGCTTGGAGCTTCTTACTGAGTCAGGGCAGTGTGGGGGACAGCGTGCTGTGCCCTCGGTGGGACAGGAGCGGCAAGTGTGTCTGCTCACGTGCTCAGAATAAGGAGTTTTTGGCAGCGGTCGACTGTCTGGGAAGGAGATCCAAAGCTCTGACTTTCTGCCTCAGTTTGTACCTCGCTCATAGGTAGTACCAAACGCAAACAGTTCTCTGTTCGCTAGTAGACTGTGGTGGAACACTATGGAATGTTTTCATTAAACTAGGGATGGGAGTCCATATAATGAAGCTTAACAGATGGGCATGTTTAATTTGTTTCCTCTATACCCCCCATACTGTAAATAGTTTAGTTGTTTTTCTTTTGTTTTTAAAAATCTGTATGTGGGGAGGGGGGGCTGGGGAGGGTTACATTTGTTTGCATGAATAAGTGGGTTAAATTGCTATAGGCATGTGTCCCTTTTTTGGTTGGTAGGGAATTTTGTTGAAAAAGCACCTTGATGACTGAACCCCTTACATAGCTAGAATTTTTTAGTTATGCATTGACCTAGGTTACTGTAAAAGCTTGGATTTATTTTTGTAGGACTTTATTGCTAAGAATTAGAACATAGCAGTGGGGCTGCTCTTTGGAGTAATGTAAATTGTAATTATAATAAACATGTAAATGTTTAATGCTTCCCTCCCACTTTGTTCTGTACGTAACTCAGTAACATCAGTCTGTACAGCGTTTCGGGTGCCTGTCCTAGCAGGGCTCAAATCTAACTCAGGAAAACCGTGCTGCAGAGTTCTGGCAGGCCTGCAAAGCATTACACAGTATTTGAAAAGGGCTTAAAAGCCCTAATCTGGGCACTGACCCCTTGTTACTGTTAGCTTCTATTCCTGCATTCTGCCCTCTTGTTGAGGAATCGGCCTAACGCATGTTACTGTTGGCCAAACCACCCTGAGCGAGCACCCCTCTGTGTGACTGCCCGGCGGAGCCCAAGTCCCTGGGCTGGTGGGGCTAACTAYAGCTGGGTTTGGGTGGCAGCGCTGCTGGTTCAGTAGCCACAAACGCCTTCAGTATCTGGGCTCATACCAGCAAAACAGGGTGTGTGCTGAAACGGCTTACTTGGAAGSTGCTGCAAGCCTCTAATTTCTCTGCTGGCAGAACAGCCAGTGTGACATTAAGTGTAAGGATGGAACTGCACTGCCAGAGTCAACTGACTTGTCTGAGGTGGCTGTGGCAAAATGAGAGATCACCATTAACTTCTGTCTAATAATGCCTTTTTTTTTATTTTTAAGGCAGTAATTCCCCTTGTTTCTACAGTGAAGCCTCAGATCTAAACCGTAAGACACGATCACTGTTACTGACACTGTGGACATTACTGTACTGTGGATGTGTCCCACCCAGCCTGTCCGAGTTGAGCGTGGTACCTGGCTTGTTCTGGTGTATGGGAGCAGTGTGAGGGGACTAATGGCTGTGGCTCAGCCCCTGGGCTAGTTCACTGCRAGCCCTTTTCCACCAGAACCCTCATTCCTGTTGGGTCTGGGGCAAACGGCTGCCCTGGGGCTCTGCTGCAGCCCTGTCAGCTTCCAGGTGGAGGGAACGATGGTGGTGACTTGTGCAGGGAATCAAACACAGCTTTTGTAACTTCAACATTCCAGTCCAAGGACTGATAAACAAAACAACATGGTATTCCAGCAACTCGCTTGCTCTAGCTGATGTGGTCTAACGCTTTCCTGAGCAGAAGTAGCACTGCAGCTTTCCTGTCCTTGATTCCTGTGTGGTACTCTGCCCACACTTTGCAGCATTTAACTGTAAACAGCCTTGTCRTGGTGCGAGAGGCCAGGGAGCATGTGAGTTACTGCGGGTTTGTATCTGCTGCCTGGAGCAGTCCCAGTGATGGCTGAGCAGCCTTTCCTAGGGACCCTCGGGGGGTGTGAGGTGTCCTGGGGCAGGGGCTCACGTAGCTGAGCTGCCTCTTGCAGGGCACGGGGATGCTTCCACTCTCCTTGCGGTGCCAGAGGAGTCTTGCTTTATACCTGTAAAACCATGTGTTGGTTGTCAGTAGTAGACTGAAGAGCTGCTTTCAAGGGCTGTTCCAGTTCCACCCCCTTGGTGGATATAAATAGGGAAGCTTTTATAATAAAGTGGCACCTATTACTATTGCAAGCAGGTACTGAGTCTTGTGGGTCAGAGCTCAGGTGTGGGAGAGGCCTGAGGCTTCTCTGAAACGGGAAAAGACAGCACTGAGCACAACTAGTGAAGTGATTGACTTCCCCTTCCCTGAAAGCTGGGAGTAGAGATGCCCTTAGCAACACAGGCAGGACAGACAAAGCCTTTTATTGTGCTTTAACTTAAGGGTTGTATTGAAAGATAAACAAGGCCTCAGGAACAAAAGAAAAAAAAAAATACAATTTTTAATGTGGAGACAGGATRGGGCTGGTGTCAATCCTGTTGGCCCCTGTGCAGTGTGGGGGCTGGGAGCCCAACTCCCTTCTGTACCCACCTCATTTCAGAGCAGCATGGGCTCTGGGCCAGCAGGAAGAGCCTCACCTTGGCCAGAGCAGGATGTCCAGCTCCCCCCCCTGCCTGCTTCTGCCCTCTCTGCCACAAAGGGCCTTAGCATACAGGCTGTAGTTGCCAGAGAACTGTCCTGGTCAGCGTCTGTACAGAGCAGAGGTGGTGACAGCAGGTGGATCAGCTGGAAAGAGCTTTCCAATGACCAGAACTGGAGTGGAGACATCACAATGCAAGTTCCTATCTGAAATAAAAATCCCTACTCCCAGTCACATCCCCTTTGGGCTAGTTTAATACCATTTGAGTAAACAGTTGTCACCTGACACCTTCAAATTTATGTATTTCTAAGTTTATTACATGTTTGCAGCAAGTAGATGGCACAGAGCAGATCCTGCCTCTCAAGAGCAACATGACTTTGGTGCACCRCAGCGCAGAGGCAGGTCTCTACATCCCTTACACCATCTGAGCAATCTCCCTCCACTGAAGGGAAGAGAGAACCAGCTCATGCCATTGCTGGGACTGGGAACAAACAGGCTTGACCAGAAGCTGAGCTAAACCCAACTGCTGTGGGCAAGGTGTGCAGAGGAAGCAGCGTGAGGGTAAATACAACAGGAGAGACTGGACTAGAGCTTTATGGTTTAACTGTACTGTATGCAACATTCTGTGTAGTTATTTTTAGCATTAGGAAGTGACTGGTCTGTAAATCCCCTGGTGGGCAATCACAACAGCAACACTTTATTCTGAACCAGATGAATCATGCAGGGTCCATGTAAGCACCGAGCCATGCACCTCTGCTGTGACAACACACCTGCAGTGTCAGTCCTTGCGCTGACCTCCCAAAACACRACCCCCCCAACATCTCTGTGCTGTCCAGACCCTGGCCACTTAAATGTGAAGATGTGAGTTAGGGAAGAAAAAAAAGCATAATTCCATATTAGCTATGGTCTGTTGAGGTCATAACACAATCCTTGAGACAGCTACCAAAAAATAAAAAAAAAAAAAGGGGGAGAAGCTAATAACTGAGACAGCACAGAAGAGAATCATTAAACAAACTGAAGTGTCCCAGGGAAAAAAATGCAAGCAAAGTCTTTGTCCTTTAATGGGTCACTCTGCTGTTTTGTAGCCAACTAAATAATCCTAGGTAATTAAAATCCAAGGAACAGACAGATTTTTTTAAAATAACAGCTTAAAAAAAAAATCAGTAGGTTTATTGTAGGTCTCAAGAGGGGCACAGTATGAGTAAGTGGAATGCCTACATGTTGTCTATACAGAATAACCCATCACTTGAATTAAAAAGAAGCAGCTAAGCAGTTGAATTTCATTCATCATGATGTTTTCTTCTGTTTTTTCTTTTCATTTTCTTCCTTTTCTTTTTCAATTTCAGCCACATACTTCTCAATTTCTTCAGGGTTTAGGATCTAAAACAAACACAGGTGACCCTCAAGACCCTAATACAACTTAGAGGCTTTTATTTAAGCAATTCTAGTTCTGACATGGAAAGAAAGTTAACCAGTATTTATACAGACACAGGTACCTTGTCCAGACACAACAACATTCCTTGGCCACTGATAATAAACAGCAGTATTTGCCAGGGCAGAATGTGAGATTAAGGGCTGGAAGTTAATGCAGATCAACAACGAGAGTATCAGAGAAACAGGCTACAAAGGGAGAAAAGCAAACAGAGACCTTACCTTCAGCGGCTGTTCTCGCCTCATAACCGCCAGCTCTATGTTCTTCCCACCAGACTGCACAACCTTAACAAGAGTTAGATGTAGGTATCCATTAATTAATTCTAACGACCCCCTTTCAGGTCTTCTTAGAAGGAGAACAGATATGGATGGGGAGTATTTCGCTCATTAGCCCTAAGCTCTCGACTCCAGTAGCAGTGTAACTCAAAAACTAAGGGTCTTCCTTCTGGCATCAGTGCACTCGGTGGCTGGTGAAGAACACCTCATTTCCACCACTTTTGATATTTTCTGTATCTTAAACTCTRATAAAAAAGCAAAAAACATTCTGCATATGGTTTAGCACATCTTTGGTGCATTTGTTTTAACATCCAGAACTGAAGTCTGTTTTCCTCCCTGGAGAACTGCTAGTAAGTTCTTCTGCRTCAGCTACAGAAACTGTTACCTGAAATATTCTGAACCTTGAATTTAATCCCACACATATGGCCTACAACAAACAGTTTTCACAAATCTTTTTATAGAAAATCCTCGTGCATGTCACAGGAAAGTACATGTACTTTCCATGTAGGAAGTTAATCCAGACATACAGTGAAAAGTCACACAAGGGATTTGAAACAGACTCACCTCAAGAAGAGCCTTGATGACAAGTTTAATAGTTAGATCATCTGTTTCAATGGCTTCATCAGTATAGTTTTTCTCCAGAAATTCACGCACAGATTTGGCTCCTCTGCCAATGGCATTAGCCTGGAAACATTGAGGGGAAAAAGATAACGAACRGAAGTTTAGAAAAGACTTCATTTACAGAATAAGCCAGAAATAAGAGTTGTGCAGTTATATGGTCTGAAACCATTTTGTGATCACCATGTATTTTTCAGGATACTGAACATGTTAAYTGCCCAAATGTCACACAAGACAACAGTTGTCAGGCACAGGTGTTTTTGGAAAACAGGACAAGATTTCCCAAGTAAAGCTGAACTGCAGACTGCCATTCTCAGTAAATTTGATTATTAAGGATTTTTGCAGCTGTGAGCCAGCACCATCTGGCCAGTTAGATCTCCTTTCTACACCAGTTTCTCTTTAAAGGAGACATAAACTCGCAAATATTTCATTACTTCTCCACAAGAGACAGAATCAACTCACCTTCCAAGCGTGGTATGTACCAGAGGGATCGGTCTGGTACAGCCGGGGAGTTCCATCAAAGTCAAATCCCACGATAAGAGCAGAGATACCAAAAGGCCTGCGACCGTTGCTTTGTGTGTATCTCTGATCAGAAAGAAGAGACACTTATTTCAGAAGCAGTTCTAAAACCATTTTTAGAGTGGAAAGCAGACAGTATAGAAGTTACATCCAGAAGAGGCACGAGAAATATTTTTGGTGGGCTCTCTTACCAATCTACCCATTAAAGTTAGGATTCCGTGTCTTACAGAAGACCGTAAGCAAGGCAAGTAAGAGGTGGTTGTTGTTCAACCCCTGTTCCCAACACCCATTGAAGTTTGCTGCGCGATTACAGCTATCAGGAAGAATCTCCCTTGGCTGGGTGGTGCTGTGAGGCAGAGCGCGCTAAGTCTGCAAGCCCAGGTGTTACGCTCTGCTTCGACAAGCTTGCTCAGGAAGCCAAAAAAAGAGGAGGATGACACCTCAACACAGTCAGTTTTCACCAATGATTTGCAACAATTCCATCAGAAAGCACGGCACCCTCTGTGGCGATAAGCAGGCTACAGGAAAGCCCGTGTTACAGCCCTCCTGCTGACACACTGGGTTAGCCAAGTCGTTACCACGTCACACACCAGACGCGCCCACGATCGAGGGGGCCTGACGCCAGCAGCACTATCGCAGCAGGAATACTGTGCGAGATTCATGGTTTGTAACAGTTTTAGAGAAATCAGGGATGTGCCAGAATGAAAGACACAGATGTGAGATTACTATAAAGAAACAAAAGTGAAACTTTGGAAAGTGGTATTCTGCTCTGGTAGGCTAGTGATTATTACAAGAATTACACTATTATCAACATCGCTATACTAAAACATGTCTGTGCGTAAGTAAATTAGACTTTTTCTAATCCCCACTAGTTGCTGAAAATCAGTTTAATACACTGGCAAATGAATAATTTCATCACAGAATGCAGTTGGGCATATTTTGACACTGTAATTCATTTTAAATTCATGAATATCAAATGTAAAATACATTAAGCACTGCACTGACTTGCTCCCCTCTTACCCCTCCCTGCAATGGCTTAGTAGGAGGGAAAATGAACAGGAGCCATGAATACGTTTTGACAATAACACAGCACTATTGTTAGGAGAGTGAATTAGAGCTGTAGATTAGCAGAGTGTTCCTGATGATATCACAAATGTAGTTAGGCAGTCCTTACAAGTACTAATTAATTTCTTCATCTGTGGAAAAAAACCAAACAGTAATCAATCCTCCTTTTCTATTACTACATCCCTATTTCCAATAAACACCTGCTGATTTTTACCAGCTGAGTAGAACAAGGCCAGGACAGACATTTTACATACTTAGTCTGAAGCACTGTTCATCAGGATGTATTTTAAGCATCTCTGTGTGGTCCAACATACCTGTTTCAGACTAGCAATGTAACGCGTGATGTACTCCACGGTGACAGGATCCTCCACTGTAAGTCTGTGGCTTTGACACTCCACACGAGCTCTGTTTATAACTATTCTGGCATCAGCCGTCAGCCCTGAAACAACAGTGTATTCTCAGATTCGTGCTTCATACCCTATGCACAAGTAAAACAACTAGTCTTGCCCCAAAAGGCTCACAAGGTCAGCGTCAACAGCAATGAAAAAAGCAAATGAGAGATCACACTTTCTCAGGTTTGATGCGCAAGAATAGCATTTTTAAGGCAACAGAAAGAAGCTAATGTACCAAAATAAATAGAGGATTTAGTTTACAGTTTTCATGCTTGTGAGTTAGATAACACATGCAATTCTGAACCAGGTAATCAGAATATTACTGACAGACTGACAGCATTCCATCTAACAGCAAATTAGCAAAGCAATCTCAATTCTCACACACGTTGGTTTTATTTCGTACGCAGTCCCCCTAACTATAAGCCAGCTTTATCTGCACAGCAAATCTTGTCTAGTTGATGAGGCTACAGCAGCATGATGTTGACAAAAAATGAGTATGACCCTTYGAAAAAAATTAAAAAGAAACTTATTTCTCATTTTACATTTTAGCTTATGATGCCATTTTCAGCTGACAGCCTTGTCTCTAATAGAGAACTTTTCTTCAAGGCTGTGAACCCACCTGTACATACCACAACCCTTAGCCAAGGAGCAAGGCAGCAGAAGTAGCTGAGCCTATCACTCCTGCACACCAAACCATTGTTTTTGCCAGTTAAATCAGATCTCCCCTTAAAGCATTACTAACACTGACACAAAGTTTCTAAACTACTTGAAGAGAGGAGAAACCTTCTGAAATACATCTTCTCTCCATTTACGTCAGTTTTTTTTAACTTTCATGCCTCCCGTTTAAGCTTTGAACAATGGAAATTAAGGCATTTGGAACAGGAAGAATGTGGAATAGAACTAGAGTATTTATGCTTCAAATCCAGAGCTGTTTATTCAGGAGGAGTCTTTTGAACTAGAACAGAGGAGCTTTTTCTTTGTTTTATGCAAGATCACAAAATTTAGCTTTTTTGGCTTGATGCATGTGGGAAAAGCTCTCTGTGACTGACAAATGTCTCTTACAGCTCCTGTGGTATGTATTAATAATACATATTTTATATATAATATATAAAAATTTAAATATTTAATTTCAAATACATAAAATATACTAAATGAATATATACACATAAATTTAAATATATATTTAAACAGTATATATCTGTATCTGTGCCAATAACACATCAGTTCTCAGTCTTCATCCTCACATTAAACCTAGAGGACCTTAGTAACTTTAACACGTATTTCCTCTCATTAGATCACTGTCTCTCTATATATTTATCCATGCAGTAGGCTACTCTTATTTAAAAAAGAATAAGCAACTGTGGAAATATACTCTTTCCCCACAGTCCTCAGCCAGTTATGCTAAGTATTTTATGTTCTCAGAATCCATAAAAATACCCAAAGGTGCTCCAATAACTGCCAAAAACCGTGAAGGGATCATATACCTGCAAAAGCCATGCAGACATTGTCATCAAGAGCACAGATCTTCCGTACAGTTCTTTCATCCTGAAGTTTTGCCACAGACTTCTTTTCCACACCAAGAACAACAATATCCTTCCCTCTTACTCCAACCTTCAACACATTAAAAGAAGAAGGGAAAAAAAAAAAGTTAAGCTAGGCCCGAAAAACCTAGTAGTTGCAGACTTTACTGAAACGAGTAGGAAAAAACAAACAAACACAAAAACCCCACACTGTAAACATGATTTCAACTTGAAGTCAGTATTTTATTTCCTATTGCCACAACCTGGAGAAAGGACTGATGTAACAAAAATTGCATTAGATTCCAGGGTGCAGCTTCATAATCAGCTTATACCAATTTAAATCTGTGTGGCTCCCAAGAGATATAATCCCACTCCTCTCACCAACTGTGTTTTCCCAAACTCTCCCCAACACCAGCATTCGTGTTTTCACAGCCACAGAAGCAGGATCAACACAAAACTACCACTACAACTAGTCCACTGGTATTGCTCAAGTCAGAACCCAAAACACTGAAGATTAGACCAAGTAAAATCTACAAGCAGCCTGTCAGTAGCTTGCTTCCTTAATGTCCTAATTCACACTTTGAATATATCTTTTCCAACATCAGGGAGGGGAAAAAAAAACAGTTGTCCTTTCACACTCATTCCCACTGCTTCTCACAGGGTAATGGGAATCATTTTTTCTTAGGGGGTGGCCCTGCTGTTACTGTGTGTGTTACAGATGTTTCAAAAAACATTAAACTCAACCAACCACTCAACAAGAGACGAGACAAGACAGAGATAGATTATATTAGATGTTAGCTCCACTTTTACAGTATTTTTCATTTCTGGAAAAAGAAAAAAAAAAAAGTCTATTTGGCACTAAGTCTTGTTACATTTATTCCCATCCCAAAGGCAGTAAATTTTCTTCAAGGTATTTTGTTATTTGGGAATTAATACTTCCCCACCCCCAAAATGAAAAAAACCCTTCATTGAGCAAAAGCTTGGGACAACTGGAAGCTAGGAGCCAGAAAGTTGCTTCTACACGCCTTTACTGACACGTTTCCCACTCCACTGGGAATCTGCACCGTGCACATGCAGAATAACAAAACAGAGGATCATTACTCTCCTACAGCAGCTTTGATCCCTCGCGAGGGACGCGGGGCGGCCCTGCTGACCCGGCCGTCCAGGGTTTGCAGGCTGAGGAGCAGCCACGGCAACGGCTGTCAGGACACCCACCTGTACTGGGCCTCACATCCGATGTCTCAGTGCAGAAAAACTCCAACATTCCCCCCCAAAAAGCCACAGTAACGGCCTGAAACAGAGCCAGAGCTTTACAGACAACACGCCATCCGCTCTGAAGAAAACGGTGATTTTTAAGGCAGCTCCAAACCCAGTATTCAGCCCGAACGCCGCTGCTGCGGCCTCAGGGCATCTCTCTGGAAACAGGTCAGACTTCCAGCAGCCCGCACCGTGACGGACCACCCCTCCCCGCAAGCCCAGCCGCACTCGTGCCGCGGGCCCGGCAGGCCGGGGAGCGCGGCGAGGGGCAGGCCCCATCCCGGGCCTGCCCTCAGCGAGCCCAGCCGGCCCGGCCGCGCGGCGCACCCGCCGCTGCCGCCCCCCCTCCCTGCGCTCACTCACCGCGGTGGAGCCCTTCTTCACCGCCTCCTGGGCGTACTCCACCTGGAAGAGGTGCCCGTCCGGGGAGAAGACGGTGATGGCCCGGTCGTAGCTCATGGCTGCCGCCCGTGCGTCCCCGCGGGGCCGGAACCAGCCGCCTCCCTCAAAACAGCACACTCATCCCCCCGCCCCCCGCCCGCCGCTTCCGGAGCCGCGCGCCATTCCGGCGGCACGCCGACGGCGCCCCCTGCGCCAACTCCGTACGCTGCACCCGAAAGCCCGGCGCGGTAGGGTCCGGAAGGCGGGGCCGCATCTACGCTCTTGGCGTACGGAGCCCGCGTTACGCATCCGGCGTAGGCGGCCGCCTCCCCCTCTCCCCGCGCTGGCGCACTTGGCGTACACGGTGGCCGTCCTACGCAGTTGGCGCAGCTGCCGGCTGCCGGCGGAGGCAGGGAGATGCCGCTCGCCTGCGACAGGAAGCCCAGCGGCAGGGACGCACCATGTGCGGCTGGCGGGGAGGAGGCGGCGGGGGCGGCGGCGGCCGCCTCCCGCCCCCTCCCCAAATCCCCGCCGCCGCCTCCCCGCCCCGAGCCGGCGGCGCGGGCGGCGAGGCGAGGGCGGTGCGTGCCGGCTGGTGGTGCGGTGCCCATGGCTCATTGCGGGGCGCAGATCGTACCATCTGCGCCGGCTCCCCTCCCCATGCACTGCGGAGAATCTGTGCACGGCAATAGCAGCCAGATAATAACAATATTATTAGAGCCTGGAACCAATATATTATAGACACATAAAAAAACCCCACCATGTCGGTTGCCTTTGCTTCTGCTCGCCCAAGAGGCAAAGGGGAGGTCACCCAGCAAACTATCCAGAAGGTAAAAAAGCATGCTTTTATACAGACAATTTTAGACATTTATTCCGTCCATGCTCCTGTAGCTGAGGAAGGAGGCTTATTTCTAGGGCGATCAGGAAAACTAGTGAATTTGCGAGGGCTGCAGAGATGGACAGCTGGAGAGAGAGGTGGGGGAAGGAGGAGGAGGAGGAGGTGGAACAAAGCAAAGGTGTTCAGATCACTGCAAAGAGAGCGAGAGAAGGACTTGGGGGATAAAATTGGAATGGCACATTATCTCTGCTGCTCGCAAGGGGGAAAAAAGCTGCCAGTAATACATTGGGAAATTGCAATAAAATCTGCGAATACATGATTAATTTCTGATGGGATGTCAGCTTCTGGCCCCCCCAAAAAACAACCTCAAAAATGAATTAAAATAAAATACTTAATTGCAAGGGTTTTCTTTTGTATTTGGATGCAGAATTTTAATCTCTCAGAAGATAGAGGGAGCACCAATCACTGGTATTTTTCATATACTATTATTATTATTTGTGATGTGTTTATTGATGTTTAATGGCAAACAAAGGTTTTGAAAGATTTTCTCTGGAGAGGAGATCTCCGCATGGGTCTCGTGCGGAGGCCAAAGCAGAGGGTTCCTAGTTGGGAAGTTATTGTTTCCTATTTCGCAGGACTGACAGCAGGGACTGTGCACACATGCCCAACACCCCCTTCCTCCTGCAGAAGGTAACGGTCAGTAAGGAAGAGGCTGGAAATGTCAATAAAGAACATGCATGTTTTTACTTTGACCGCTGTTTGTCATTTGTACTTCTACCGTATTTTTTGTGTGTTCCCCACTGCATAGGTATTTTGTTTATGCGGAGTTGTGTAGTGTGGTGGAAGTGAGGTGTGTATGTTCTACGTGGTCCATTCGTAAATAATGACCAATGAAGAAGTGCCGTTGCTAGTACAGCAAGTAACCGATCATCAGTGGGTTTTGCAGCCAAACCATTACCTGGTGCCAATTTATGACTTCTAGGGAAAAAAAACTCAGTGGAAGAATGTGACAGAACAGAGGTTAACGCAGAACGAACTGCTGTAAGAGAGACTGAAGAGATCACTTGAATTTCAGGCAGCTTTTTGGAAACTAATCCCATTTTGCGTAGCTCTTGCAGCACATGTAGTCTTATGAACCGATAATTTTAAATATTAAAATACTTCAGACTCAGTGGCTAAGTTTTTCTCTAAGCTCCAGATTGGTTGGGGTTAGGACAGAATTTCATAATTCAGATAGTTTGTACTTAAAACCATGACTGTATCCACAGACACAGGGCAGCCAAAGTATCTTCAGTTTGATTTTCAAGCCCTTTCCTTTTTGCATATTCATAAACTTTATGGAAGCTTCAAAATGTTATTTCTTTACCAATAATGTGTAAAAACATTTCCCATCTCAGGTACATTTGCTGGCATGTTACTTCAGGACTGTTCATCAATGTTGGGCTGTTGGCAGTGATTTTCTTGTTGACAGGCGGTGATGCTGAGGAAGAGACCTGCAGGCACAGTAATGAGATGGGCTTTACAGTCAAGTATAGAAAAGGGACAGTGAGAGAAGGAGCAGATGCTGGGCTAGGGACTCAAAAAATCCTCATTAAAGTCAGCTTTTTAGAACACCTACCAATTTCATTGCAAAACATGATTATTCTTATTTGTATTCATAATATATAAGCAGCTTATTGTTATTTTTAACTCAATTTTGATAGTCTTTCAAAGCTGTTATTATTCCAGTACCAACTATTCCTAAAATATATTTCACATGGAGGAAGTTAGAGCTTTTGACAAGACAGCAGTGATGGTGGTGCTTTAAAATAGTTCATCAAATAGCATTTGCAGGGGAGTAAACTTCAGTTTCTTCTGTGTAACGGAGATCAGAACTCGGTTCTTTTTTCCTAGTAAGTTAGAAAAAGAGCTACTCCTGATTCCTTTTTCAGTAAGCAAAATGTTCTTCAGCTAATTGTAGAAGCATAGCCCTTTTCTGACGAAGATATCTGTAATATTGCTTGGACTCTTGCTGTTGAATACGCATCTTAACTGAATGTGAAAGTATTGTCAGTGATACCTGTTGTGGAAAATGAAAAGGACAGGTTTATAGTCTTTGCTAATTCTATATACAGAATTTCCACTGACACAGGTGAAAATTCTGTACGACAATGAGTAGAGAGCATGAAACAAAGAGCTGTGCTGTGCATCAGGCGGGACTATTTTCTCTTAAAATTATATGCTGCACCCGGGTTGCCATGTGAGCATAGGCACGCATGCAGGAGGAACATGGATTCTTGACTGACACAGTTCTGACGTTCCCTGTCAGCATTCGAGAGAGCAGCCTGCCGACCTGCCGTGGCGGGCCACAGCAACACCTCTGTTCCTCAGACCCTCGCTGACTTGAGCTAGTGGCGATCACTGCAAGTTCCAGCAGTCAGAGCCTGTGATGGACAAGGGTGTCCAGCAACATTAAGACCAACCTGCAAATTACAAGCAAGAAGCTGGACAAGCTGAGTTCTCTAAGGGAGTGACTAGCTAGATTGCAAATGCATCAGAAAGACTTCTCTGCTCATTTTCCTATAATCTAGCCCTTTGTTTGCATCTGAATGGGTCAAGAATTTGTTCTGATCAGAACACATACCTATGCGGATTAATTCACATTTAACTCATATGAAAACATGTTATTCTTTCCTCAAGAGTTCTTCTGCCTCATGACACAGTGGTTCAAAGGCCCAATCTTGCAAGCACTTAATAGCAGCAGTACCTACAAACTGTATTATGTTGTGAGTTTTTGCCAGAGGCAAATCTAAATTTGTAAATACTGTTGTTATTTTTCCATTCATTCACCTGCAGAAAGCTTGCCGCATTCACAAGAAAGCTGGGGGAAAGAGACAAACTATTGTATTTGAAATTTTAAAACAAATCAAAGGATATTTTAAGCTTTTAATTGTATTATAAATTCATTAAATAAAGGACAGTGGTCATTTTGTCCAGCAGCTCTCATCTTCTTGGAACAAGTCAGTCACTAGAATTTATTGAATGAAGCTAAGCTAGCAGCCACTGATACACATAAATTAACTGATATATAATTACTCTGTGTTTTCATTTTAAGTCCTCCCTATATTAGAACTGAACTACCCCAAAGGACATATTGGGATGTAATTCTCTTAAATGTGGTTTCAGGAGATCCAGTAATGCAAATTTTATACTTCATCAAGTTCAGTAGTCTGCATATGCTAGTCCTGTGCAGGAAAACTAGTAGGTTTAAATTGTTTGAAAGTATGTTTCTTATTTGAAAGTAGGCATGTTAGTAAAATCTGAAGTTTTGGAAAGGGTTGGGTAACATTTAGAATGAGGCAGAGGTATTTCATAGTGAAAGCGTTTTCCTTCGTCAGCATAAAAATCTATCTGCCATTTAAGGAGCAAAAAAGGTAAGTCCATTAATTCTTCTGTGTTGGGTATTTCAGCTAACTCCTTTAAAGATAACTGTTCATAAATGAATGATTTGAAAAGCACAATCTTGTGGCTCAATAAAATCACATGTAAGTACTTTGTAATATTCCAAGGTAACAAAACCGCACAAAACACCATCCACTGCCAAGAAGGGTGAATGTGGAGTATCACAAAAACACAGGACTTTAATATGATTCTCATAGTAATGTGTTTTGATCATATTTCTTTTATGCAGATGCTAGATGAAAATCACCACCTAATACAATGTATTATGGATTATCAGAGCAAGGGGAAAACTGCAGAATGTACTCAGTGAGTATTACAAGTTTTTGAGTATGTTAGAAATTTTTGGTGTACTTTTTCTCAAGAACACTACTATGAACAGTTCTGCTCACTGATCACTGAGAAGATGGTTGGACTATTTTTTTAGATTCACTTGTATTAAGAAATATATATTGTTCTTGGAACAGAGGTTTTTTTCTGAAGTATTTGAGTATTTAGTATTTACAATATTTTTAACAGATCATTTATTAAAATAATTATAAACAATTATGGTTATTGGACCACTTGCTCTATGCAGTTCCATTAAATACAAGTAGAATCAGGTACAAAGTTAGTAACACATTTTCAGCAGAAAGCAATTAAATGTTAAGGATCAGCCATGTGGTTATCTATGACTAAAACAATATGCATGTAGACATACCAGTTTGTATCACTGCTTACTACTCCTAATCTTGAAAGCAAAATACTTTTATAAACTTTAGGGGTTAAATCTCAGTCAGGAAGAATAGCCAATCTGCCCCATGAAAGGTCAAGTCACAGGACCAAACCCAGAAAGGTGTACTTTCAAAAAAATTGTCTAAAAAAGATGCCTTTGCTAAAGAAGTCATGTCACAATTCTGGCTTCATTTTTGCCACTTTTCCCACTTCCCAGCCATTTTCCCCTTATCAGAAGAAAACCCATGCTAAAAAAGCATTTTCTCTTGCCTTCTTGGAACCCTCCCTGTTTCCAAAAGTTTGACTCTTCACTTTGCTCTGTGGCACAGCTGTTAGTTTGCTTTTGGATGCCCTCCTGTTCTTTATTATGAGCTTTTCCAGTTCATCGAGAACTGTGAAAAAGCATAAATGGTTCTGGTGGTGCTTACTTGAGTAAACACTCCAGTTAGAGCACTCTTGAAAAAAATCTTGTTCTTAGCTTGCTGGCAGGGCAAACAGGTTTTGGTTTTTGGAGTTCTGGAATTTCATTACTAGTAGGACCCGTGTTAAACAGAGGAAGAAAAAGTGGCTAATTGTTAGAGCAGCTGACTGCGTGTCAGTACTCAAAGACTGAGGTCCCAGCTTCACAGTTCACTCGAAGGGCTTTCAAATGAGAGTGTATTTTACCTCTCCCTTCCTCCAAGTTTACCCATTTGTAAAAGAGGTGTTGAACACACCGATCCTTGATGAAAAGCATGACAGCACAGATATAGGTCATTACTATTGCTATTTATTATGACAGATGAAAAGTGGGCTAATGTAATTTAACTAATCATTTGTAAATAGCAAAAAAAAGAGAGAAAGGTTTGGAATTTTCTGTATTGTTAACCCTTTCCAAATAAGCTTTACTCCTTATTCTGTAGATACCAACAAATCTTGCACAGAAACCTGGTTTACTTGGCAACAATTGCAGATTCTAACCAGAATATGCAGTCCTTGCTTCCTGCTGTAAGTACCAGTGCTACCATCAGATACATTTACTATGCCAGAGGGAAACATTGTTTGATTCTGTTACTGATCACTGTCAATAAACGATTTTTAGTATTTTTCCAGCTAAAAGTTTTGAAGGTGTCAAGTAGACCACTAAACAAATCAAAAGCTACTTTTACTGTGTTTAAAACACATTCTTTGGGACATTTGTGTTAATCTCTCGTCTCCGTAGCTCAAGGTCTATATACTATAAATGGTGCAGTGGTACAGATCTGAACAGGCTCCATTTGTTCCAGATTCATTATTCTTTACCTATTCTAACTCTATTCTTTACTCAGGAAAAAAATGCCACTATTTTATGTCAAAAATCTAATTCAGCATTTGGGCATTGGTTTGTCTTTAAACATTGTGTTATTCTTGCTAAATGGATTGATTTTGGAAGTATCACACATAACACAAAATACAGCATAGCTTTATGCTTGATAAAGGTCAATTTGTCAACACACTTCTGTATCGTCTTTGCTAATGCATATCCCCTCAGCAGTTATGTTCTGACCAGCACAAAATGAAATTCATGTAAGTACGGAAGAATGGGCACAGAAGCCAGACTCTATTATAAGCACAATTTTAAGATCTTCACTGTGCTGCCTGCCGGCTTCTCTATATCATGCCGAATGTCATTCACACATAGTAGTCAAACGAAGAAATGTTTACGCAAGCAAGCCCAAAAAGTGAAGAAAGCACATATTGAGTTGAGGCAGTTTTTAGTCACTCAGGCTAATTCGGGGGTTATTATTTTTCTAATTAAAACCTAACGAAAAATTTGCTTCTCCTCCTTGTTATTTGCAGCCACCAACGCAAAACATAAACTTGGGCCCAGGAGGAATGACTCAGAGTGCATCCAACCAATCTCTCCATTCACAGAGCAATCTCAGTGATGCAATTGGGACGGGCCTTCCTCCTTCCTCCCTCATGCAGAGTCAGATTAGCAATGGTGAGCTTCAGTCCCCTTTGTGCTGCTTTGCTGTTGCTTGGCAACAAAATCATTAATGCAGAATATACTTACAGAGCTGTAAAAGACCCCTCCTAACTCACCTTTCAGGCATATGGGGATTTCAGGCACATGCTGAAATCATCACAAAATGGCTACAGTCAGTAATGATGTTGGCTTCTGCAAGGACTCCAATCTGCTTAGTATTTCTAGAGGGGAAATTAAAAACATTTTTTAAAAAATGCATATGAAAATCACCAAGTAAAGATGCATCCAAGTTTTTAGTAAGAAAAATTATATATTGTGGTATTTTTCTCTTGAAGGTGGTGGGGTTGGCCAGGGTAAAATGGAATTGCTTGCATGACTAACCGCACAACCAAGCCTTTAGATTGCAATGACCTTCCAGGATACATGCCTTCTTAAAAATAATTTGGTGTTGCATCAGTCTTTGTCCTCTACAGAAGCTTGCAGAGATTGTACTACATAGCCAAAGGGTTTGCACAGACGTTTCATATGAATAAGATAATATACTTTGTCTATTTGCTTTTGTTCATGTAACTAAAAGAAACTAATTGAAAGACAAAAAATTTTTTTTTTACTCTGTGCATTTTATAGTATGAATAATCTGTTTGTTTATTTTGTAGTTCATAGTTATTTAGTCAGTTCTTGTTTCTGTGGGTCTTTCCCAGAGTGACAGAGAGAGAAAACAGTTTCTATAAATAGAAATATCCGATTGTAAAATCACAGGCCTTGGCAGGGGGACTCAAGAGCAGATGCAAGCCATGAAATTACTTCTGACTTTTTAAAAATCCATTTGTGGTCAAGCTGATAGTACCTTTTAAACTAATGGATGAGGTACCTACTTTAAACAGTTACAGCTTGTAAAGTGAACTTATTAAATTTACCTGGGCCTTCTTTTTGAAAGATTTATTACCTAGTATAAGTATTATAATAAGTCAGTCAAAACATTGTTTTGAGTTACTAAGAATCTACATTTTCAGTGTTACTGTTGCTGGTTTTTCTTATTTGCCCCCCACCCTCCAGTTCTTGATAGTAATTTAGTGCTGATTGAAAGAACCACACTGGCAGTCCTGAAGACTCGAGGCATCCGCAGAACAGAAGCAGCCAGGGCAGTTTACCTCATGTTGCAAGTTCACCTCATGTTGCCCCAGTCCAGCACTAAAACCCAGCCTGAGTCATGGGGGTCTCAGGGTAGTTCACTCTCTGCCCAGTCACTGAGACTCTCTCACCTGGGTAGCACCAGGTATTTTATCATGAAAATATCAGTCCACTGGAAACCAGACTGAGCACACAGTTACACTTCAAAACGAAGGTGTGACTGAGAATGCAGTAGCTTGCCTCTTCCGAGTAGCCTAGGTAACAGCAGCAGCGATGGCATGTGCTCTGCTGCTAGTGCCTGCTGTGAGAATAGGACCCTCACACCCTTGGGCTTGGGGACACTCCCCTTGGTTGCCCGTCTCTACTGCTACTGTCTCTGTGCCAGCTAGAATCTAGTTAGCACAATGATGCTATATGACACAGCAGTCTTGATGTGCACGTCGACTTTGAGACTGAGACATTATTTCACATTGGTCAACAATTGCTGGAGAGCATTTTTTTGGAAATTAGGAATAAATATGCACAAACAATTCAAATATATGGTCTCTAGTACTTAGGAAAATTTCTCATCTAATGGCAATAGAGATGAAAGTCTGTAATGAACAGGTACACCATTGTAAAAGAGGGAAGAACAGGGAAGAAGACATAGAAACTACTACATTTTAGTCTTTATTGTCCTCAGTCAGGACTTTACAGGAATTACCTGTGCAGGACAGTAACTAGGTAATTCCCTACATACATGACAACTCTCCGTAGGGGCAGCTAGGTCAATTGTAATGATAATTCTGTTGATGGGGATGAGTTAAAAAACAACCCACTGAGATTTCCAGTAATCTACCATTCACAAGTCAGTGATTCTTCATGCCACAGCCCTCCCTGCAGGCAAACCCATTAGATTCAATAAACCAACCAGTGAAACTCAGCTGCCTCCAGACAGAATCGAGCCCAACTGAGAATTTTAACGGTTCAGAAATCATGAATGAGGCCTTTCAAAGAAAAACCCAACTGCCTTAGATTCATGAAAGTATGAAAGAGGTTCAATGCTTTGTATTTATCTTATTGTTTTAGTGTTTTTATTTAAACACTTTTGGTCATGCTTTCGTATTTTCCCTTACAATCACAAATTAGCCAAACCTTTTTTTTTTTTTTGCTTTAAAGAAGGCCAGGATTCTCTAAGTTTTCCCATGCAAATACGGCAAGGTTTACCAACACTTGCTTTACTCCATCTCTCACTCAAAGCAACTGCTAGCTCCATTCAAACACCATGTGGCCTTGTGTTGCACAAGTCGAAGTATCAGCTTTTCAAGACATACAAAACCATAGCAAAACACAGGGCTAGATCTCTGTAGCAATATATTGACCTGGCTCCACTGATTTCAGTAGAGCTGGCTCTCTTTATCGCTTGTTGAAAATGCTGCTTGCATCTCTCCATCAGAGGAAAATATAATAATCTACAGCAAATTTTCTCATTTTGATGTCTATAAAAACCATTAAGGGTAATTAATGAGGTTTGTACTAAGAGAATTAGTCACATTTTTCAGAGGCTGTAGATACGCTTAATAACTGCGAATTAAAATATCATTATCTAAACATTACAACACAATTCTGTCTCTTCTAGGGATTCTGCATGTCTTCCATTCTACCTAAATTAATTTAGATTGACAATACAGCTGAATTTAGATAGACAACAATACACACTATCACAATTTAGATAGTAACAATACACAATGAACAACTTTCCAAAACTCATTCATAAAAGTATTCACAGCAACAAACAACAAAAATTCTCCCCAATTTTAGTTACCCACCAGCAACAGAATTTTAAAAAATAAGCATACTACCAGGTAAACAGGATGATACTCTCAAACCCAGGATATAATTGGAGCAGTCTGATAATTATATATGTTGATGTTGGAAAGGGAGTACCGTAACAACAGGGATTATGATGGTGACTTGGAAAATTTATCTTCTGAAAGTCTGAGGTACTTTCAGTCAAACTTCAGGAGAGACAGGCTTGTCCTCTGAGGAGAGGGTCCCTTGGTACTTCTAAATGCCAGCTAAGAAGGTTAGTTGGTTATAGAGGAACCAAATGGATGCAGCAATGTGCAAAGTGTTTCTCAGCCACTACTGTGCCTTCCCATTGTCACCATCTGTGTGAAGGGAGATGAGGAGTCAACAGCAAGACAGGAGGAAGGAAAGGACAAATTTCAGAAGGCTGGGATGTTTCCAGAGTCCATGTATTTTCTGAAGTGTCTGAAATCACTAACATTTGTTAATTCTGCTGCCTGCGAGGAACTGGTTGTAAGGCATTGCTGCTGGTTTTGTTCTTCCTGTCTGCAATTCTGTACTGCCTGGATTTGGCTGCCAGGAAGAGGAGGATCACTCTAACTGTGCAGTAGGCAGTTTTAATTTGTCTGTAGATAACAGGGAATTTTAATAATGAGGATTTTTTTTTTGTTTTGTTTTGCCTTATCATAAGGTATTTTAGAAAGGCCGCAAGGGCTTTAATGCTCACTGTACGTTGCCAATAATAGCACAGATTTTCTTGTTGCTCTCTTTAATTTTTCTAGGTCCTAATCACGTGTCTATGCAGCAGTCAGGCCAGAACACTATGCCCACGACCTCTCTGAGTATGACTGTCAGCAGTCATGGAACTGGGCCTGGTTATAGCCATACAGTGCCTGCATCTCAGAATGTGCCAATGCAAGGCCAGGGGTCAATAGGCAATTATGTCTCTCGAACAAACATCAACATGCAGTCTAATCCAGGTAAACTCCCTCTTCCTCCTTCTGGGCCAACTTGACTTTTCAGTGACCTCAGAGGTTTACCACACATGAATTTGTTCTGTAAATATTTTCTGTAGACAGGGACAAACATACAAGAGGAAAAGACATCTGTGAATTCACATCTGTGAATTTCAAGGTGTCAGGCATCAGTGAAAGTCAGAACAGTTTCAGACTTGCTTTAACTTACACTGACTTGCTATGGTTAGCAATGAGTTGGGGAAAAGAAGGTTAGCTAAAACTGCAGCAGCACTATCTGATAGCCCCTGGCAGCAAATCCCACAACCGTGGGAGGGATCTGAGAAGCACCTTTATCCTAGCTGAAAGAGCCTGCCAAAGAGTATTACACATTTACTGTTTGTACATTACTACCCCATTTTTGTTATTTTATTGATACTTCACACTGCTTGCAGGGCATAGAGAGACTAGCAGACAACTCAAAATTAATCTCTTAATTTGTAAAAATGTTTGCTACGGAGTATTGAATTGGATGTCCAATGCTTAAGAATTCTTTCCGACAATATGAAATTTAGGGATCAAATAAATCCTAGAATGTCAGTTTATTTAAACTGTATAGTCATCAGGTACATAATAAGATGGAAGTAGAAGAAAAGAGTTGGCTAGAAAAGAAATGCAGCAATGAATTAGTCAGGAGGTAGAGAGGAACAAGCATCCGTTCTTATTTCTTTCTTTAATCCTACTGTAATAATGATTACATTTTTTTAAATAAACTAATAATAATCAAGGCTAGATGTAGTTTTAAATGTCTGACTGAAGCAAATGGCAAGAACTGACCATGTAATAACATCCTTTCTGGATTACAGTGCAGAAGAGTTAAATACATGCAGTAGGAAAACATCTCCCCCTGTGGAAAATTCACAGAATTATCAGGATGCATGTTAGTTGAAGGTTTTAACTTGCTTCCAAAGAGACTAGGGAGAGAACTGTCACATCTGTTTTTTTAGAAAACAGTATTTTCCATGTACATTGTAGTCTCCATGATGCACCAGCAAGCAGCAACGTCACATTACAACTCCGCGCAAGGAGGGAGCCAGCATTACCAAGGGCAGTCCTCCATTGCCATGATGAGTCAGAGCAACCAAGGCAACAGCATGATGGGTCAGCGACCAATGGGCCCTTACAGAGCTTCACAGCAAGGTAAAATCTATCATTAGATTATTGATATAATTATTATTAGATTGATGATATTCAGTCCGTCCTGTGGGGTAGGTAAGTCAACAAAATTTCTAAGTCACGTTTATGAACAGGGAATCCCATCAGGGAACACAGGAAATCTCGAATGGTGGGAGTATCATGACAACCAGATGAACTTTAATGTATTTTCAAGATTTATCTATTTAATTATATCAGGTGTTTAGAAAAATAATTCTGTCTAAAAGGGATCATATATCTCTAAAGAAAAGATGAACAATTTGATATACAGCTCACTCAAGCCACTGGGAATCTTTTCAATTCTTTCAAATGGTATTGGATCAGCCGTAACATGGCACAGTTAACAAGGAACACATTTCTGCAAAGAAGATATAGTTTGCCAGCAATTAGTACGAAAAATTAGGCCAAGGAAAGGAAAACACCAGAGGATAACTACCATGCTCTAAGACCTCTCTGGAAAAAGTTCTAAGAGGTAATAAAGCTGCTAGACTGATTCTAACATAAACTGAATTTTGCTAAGAAACAAATTAATACATTAATTAAAAAATATTTAATTCTGACTGTGTTCTTGAGCATGAAATACATTCCTGTGCTTTCTAGTAACTCAGATTAGTAGATGAAATGTAGCCATTACTTTTGGTATTGCCACAGAAGTGAGTGGGTTTAGGACGTGTTACTGACAGTTGCATAATTTCAATTTCAACCGGCTTTTTCTGAGAATACAAATTTATTTCCTTTTTCTAGTGAGCAAAACATCTTTGAAACTGCTCTCAACATACATAGCTTGTTTACTTATCCAGATGTAAATGCTGTTTTCTTAAAAATAAATTAGATGATAAGAAAAAAACATCCCTTAGGAGTCCATGGGTTCAGTTTGCTCTCTCCTGCCTTTGCCTTGCAGGTTCCTCGCAGCAGTACATGGGTCAGGAAGAATATTACAGTGAACAGTACAGTCATGGACAAGGCTCATCAGAACCTATGAATCAGCAGTATTATCCAGATGGTAATTCCTCTGAGCTGTAGTCACTGTAATGCTGCTGAAGTGTAGACCAGCATGACTGCCACATCCAAGGACATGGCAAACCCATTACGACTCATTTCTAATTTAAATGCTAGAAAATTCTAATCCCAGGGCATGGGAGCCTGGTACACAAACATACGCATCAGTGCACCCTGCTATCCAAACTGCTTCAAAAAGAGCACAAAGCCAAGTTTGGATTAGTGAATGCAAGAGATTTATCCATAGGTGTGACCTCCCTTGCCATGTATTCAACCTCCTACCTGAGGGGTCTGTATTTCCTCTTAGCCTCATCTTTGCGCAATAAGTAGCTTCATAATATATTTATTCAACAATATATCTCTAGTTATATTAACAACGTATCTGATAAATCTTTGCAATTCCTTGTAGGACATGGTGATTATGCCTATCAGCAGTCATCCTACACCGAGCAGAGCTATGACAGGTCATTTGACGACTCTACACAACACTATTATGAAGGAGGTAGGAAAATACATTGGCAATCTTTGTAAACCAAAGCTCTAGTCCCCTAAAATACTAATGAAATGCTTCTGAAAATGTAAAATACGACTTGCAATTTCTGCATCACTAACTGCTACTTAGCCATTACTTAAGGAGTGTCCAGGAAATAGAATTTAGCTATGTATAGCATTTTTTATACTCAGACTGTATCAGACTGTATACACAGTATCATGTCAGTAACTGTATTGTGAGGCAGTGATGCTGTGCAGCCTTGTGGGATCACTAACAACTGGTGCGTAGCCTCATATTCATTAGAAAAATGATGCTCAGTTGTAGCTGAGCCAGGTGGAATTATAGCTATGGATATTTTTTGCAGTAAGAGAAAAGACTTCCAGGATATCAGTATCCTCCACTCTTACAAAACTGTTTAACAAACATTTTATATAATACAAATAAAAATGGCTGTATTATAGTAAAAGGTTATGCTGACAAAGGTAAACTAATGTGCTGCAGTTAGAAATGGGGTTCAGAGCTGGAAAAAAATGTCAGCCATAAATGGAAATTTCTCTAAAGTAGGAAAGCCTACTGGTTAGTAGCCTACTGGTTAGACCAACTTTTTTTAATCTTACTTAATTCACCTTACAAATTGTGAAAAACAATGGGTTAAATGAAACTAATCTTTGAAAATCACCAATACTATGAGTTTGCAATTCTACCACTAAAAAACTCCCAACAGTAGTACGTCATAAAATTCAGTGATAAGATATCTGAACTCTAAATTAACTGCAAAATATTAACTTAATTATGATACAGCGAGGTGGCATTTAGGAAAAGCAATGTCGTCTGTATAGTCTCCATTCATTTTGTTGTTTCAGGATACTGCAAATGGAATTTCCATCATAGGTATTTCAAAAAATACCCGTAACAACTAGATAAGTGGTCTTTCTGGATATATGAATAAACATCATTATCTGGAAGAAAATACAGTGGGAGGGCTTCTTGAGAAACCAGCTATTTACCCTGGCACCCTTATCTTTGTGACTCTGTGTTTTTCTTCTGAAACATTTCTGGGGTAAAAAAAAAATCCTTTGGGAAACAGGTTGCTTGTTTGTTTAGTGATGTGTATAAATAAACAACTCTCTCCTGTTCAAAAGAACTAAAAATCACTGAAGAAATAAACATCCTGATTGGCAAAATGCAATCATCTATATCTGAAAAGAGTACTTGTCTATGAGTTCCAGACCAAGGCTCCTTACGCCTTTGTTTTCCTAATGATCTGCATGTACAGTGAAATACCTGTCTCATCTATAACCAAACTATTTCAATTTTTCCCTCTTTAGGAAATTCTCAGTACAGCCAGCAGCAGGCAGGATACCAACAGGGAGCTGCACAACAGCAAACGTATTCCCAGCAGCAATACCCAAATCAACAAAGTTACCCAGGACAACAGCAAGGATACGGTAAGAAAACTGTCACTGACCGGTCAAGTGTTTGCAATACTTCATCCTGACGTCTCCATTCCTAAGCTAAAATATGCTGTAAACTATTTCGTTGATTAACCTTGGACATCCACATACCAAAACTAGCCAAAGAACATAGCATGTAAAGGGATTCTGGGCAGTAACATACATTAGTATAGCACTGCATTCCATACTGTTATGTTAGCATCCTGAGTCCCTCTCCCTTTTGCATGAAAATTAGAAAGTTAGAAAGTACACTTTTGCCTCATATTGACTTCCTGGCAAGTGCCGGCAGGAGGTGGCTGCCTGGATTCTCAGGCCTCCTACACATCTAATAGTTCTGCAACTGACATGAAAAAATAACATCAGCAGTCCAGAGAATCACTGCTCCCTCACTTTGAGTTCTTGCAACATCATATGGATTATATTCCTTGGTGAGGGACTGAGGCGAAAGGAAAAAAGTGGAAGTGCTTTGAACATGCAGCTAACACTGGCGCAGGGCTTTCGAACCCTTCGGGTCACCAGTGGCAGAGCTCCCCACTGTTATCAAAAGAATCCGAGTTTGATGGCTGTCTTTGAGTTTTCTGACCAATTGGAGGCATCTTGTATGTATCCTCAGCCTTTGGGAGAAAGAAACCATTTCAGGTTATTTAGTACAAAAACAGGGGCTGGAGAGATTGGAACAATCTAAATACTAGCTTCAAGGCAAGGGACTTCTGGTGCATCTCCCAAATGTGATGGTACTTGACCTTGAACTGGCAACGTTAACCAAACTTGGTAAATTGATGTTGATACAAACAGCAAATCCTTTTTAGAAATGTAAGATCTCATGAAATAGAACCTACATGCCTAAAAAGTTAATTAAATTATTAACACCTGACTCTGCAGTGCCAGTAGATAGTTTGGACTACTCAAACCAGACATATTCTGTGAAATTAAACCCAAAATTCAGGTTATGATGTTAAAATCTGGCCTCCTCTTTTTAAAGGTTCTCCTTCATAAAATTCCACCAATAATGCTAAAAAGTAAGTGCACATAGCAGTCTATACACAGAATATACAGTCCCAAATAAAAGGAAATCAATATCCCCATGCAGTTGTGTGTCTGATTGACATGTTTTTTAAAATTATCTCTATATACAAGAGATTTCTTAGGTTCTGCCTGGTCAGCAGTGCTTATGGTGGCACAGCCAGACTAAATAGGAAGTTAAACATGCAATTGTTACTAAAATAAAGGCCAGGTACCTTGCATATAGGTAATAACTGAGCTGTGCCAATACAGATTTCAGAGAGGCAAATCACTTAAAAGTATATCACATTTTCTGAGCAAAGTTTAAAACCTGAACTGAAGTTTACACTGCTGCAACTAGATCATTACTAGTATTAACGCTTTCTAGTGTAAAGCTAGAGGGGAGGTCTAGGCAAAATTTACTCACAGTTCACACGCACAGAGCTTACTTTGTTACCATCATGCTTTATATTATGTTAACCATAAGAACTCCCCCTAGCAAATCAAGCCTTAGTAATCGGTTTCACTGTCTTCTCAGGTCCTGCACAAGGAGCCTCTTCACAGTATTCCAGCTACCAACAGGGACAGGGGCAGCAATATGGAAGTTACAGAGCTTCTCAGACAGGCCCATCTGCTCAGCAACAGAGGCCTTACGGCTATGAGCAGGTAAATTGCCTAAATCTGCCTAAAAAGCAGATTTAGCTGTTAGCCCCACATATAAATCTATCTGATAATTTGGTGCAGGCATATTGGTGATACTTCAGTGGGTCTTTCAAAATTCAGACCAAAAGAAATTGTCTAACTCACTGTTTGTAAACCTCTGATATATTATTCTCCAACATTTTTATTTCTCTTTTTTATAGGGACAATATGGAAATTACCAGCAATAAAAGAATACGATCCTGTGTCAGATTCATTTCAATAGTATCTCCATCTTTTGAACTGGATGTACAGGCAGTTTTGATTAATTGTAATATGTTGGTTACCCCTTAGCACAAAGCAGCGTCTGTATGTGAACAGTGTTCATTTCATGCTGGATATGAAGCAGTGCACTACTGGTAACAAGACAATGCTTTAATGGTTTGATATTTGGTGCTGTGTATAGTACTGTATGTTGATACAATGCAGAAGTTTTTCATTTACCCCCCCGCCCCATTCTTGATGTTTCTAAATAGCTTTAGGATCATTTGATCAGAGTTGTGCCCCGTTCTGGAAAACAGCCAGGTTATTCTGCAGTCTGGCTCAATACAAAGCCATGCAGTCATATCTCAATCCAGGGAGGTATCCTGTGGTAGATTATTGATCTTTTTTTAACTGAATGCATTGAAGGTTACCTGCCAGCCTCTGAAATCCATGGCTCTTAACTTTACTTCTTAAGAATAAAGGGATGGATACATTCCTTATGTGAAGACAGTTCTATGCTATATGATAAAAATAAAATTAACTGCAACTTCTACAGTACCTACCAGGGCTAACTACTCTTATAATTCAATAATCTGCATAAGTCCACGTTTCTATTGTAAAAGGTACAGAAAGAGGTTCAAAACCTATATTCAAGGAAATGTTAATCACTAGAGGCACCTTTTGTATATCTATGTAACCTAAGGTGTTTCTGTCTTGGAAAGAAAAATAGAAGGGAGCTCTGAGATTTCCAGTGTCAGCCTACTAGATGTCAATATTGCTTCATATTGTGCTTAGCTGAGAAAAACATCTGGCAAAACTCCAGTCTTAAATATGCTACTCCAAATTTTATAACTTGCATATACATTTTCATGCCAAATTTCACAAGCAGGTGGCTGGCATCCTTCTTTATTTCTGATTCTTCCATTGCCCTTGCTCAGATTTTCCAGCAAGCATTATAACCATAAATATTGTCTAATCTTTTTGTTGACTGTTCTTACAGCTCATCATCACTTTTATTTTCTCTTGTAGCTTGACAGAAATAGTTCAGAAGAAAAAAAAAATCCATCTTTATTGCAGATAAGCAACTAAATTCAGCTTTAATTGTGAAACAATATTATGCATATAGAGAGGGGAACTATTAATGGGGTCAACCAGTGAGAGAATACCTATAGAGGGAGAATTTAGAAATAAAAACTAGTGGTATGTAAAAGCCAGTATGAACAATGTAAGTCACTTCTATTCAGTTTTATATGTTCTTATAAAGTGTTGGGAAAAAAGCACTTATGAAGTGCTTATATAAGTGCTGAACAAAATACCATATCCAAACTTCTCTGAGGCAAAAGGCTAGGATGACTATACTCCATGAGCATTTTTTTAATACGAGATTAATTGCAAATTTACAATATAAACACACCCTCTGTAGGATTTTCTCATTTTCTTTGTCTGAACTGGTGTATTTATGGGATTTCGAGTTCTAGTACTTTATATTTTGAAAAACCAAGACCACAGGGAAAATAAAAGATCTCTCAATTCATTACTTTTTTTTTCCTGTAGAGGAAAGTCTTTAACTGGACAGCTAGAGTTTACTATTAAATGTTATCCAAGCACTGCCCTTGCTACAGTAATAATTTTAATTACTGATAAAATAGAAAACATTTTTTTTAGTCAGTCCTCATGTCTCTCATCTTTCCTGCTGGTGTTTTCATACAAATAAGTACTCTCAAATAGCAAGAACAGAAAGGAAGTAAGATTGTTTTCTTTACAATATATTAATATTACAGGTAGCCAGAAGAATGCAATATTGCTCTTTGCCAGCTTGGAAATATGCCTTTTATGTGGTTTTTGAAAGTGCTGAAATACTTTTGAGAGAATATGAACAACACTTAAAATGAAACAGCAACATTACATCAATCTGAAATGTCTTACATTAAGAACTTCTTGAATGTTGTGTATATAATGTATTTGAAAGAGCACTTTGGAAATAGTTTGTACATTTATTTCCTAATTTATACATGATTTTTGGTGTTAATATTTCTAATTGTTAATAACAAAATGTTTATTTAATGTGTTGTCCATTTTTATGTATTAATGTGGAAACAAAGTGATGCCAGCATTTTGACTTCTTCCATTAATTGTATCATTTTCTGTTTTGTAATACAGAATGCTTGAAAACTGTTTAGGTTAAAAATTATCTGAAAATGAAGTTGGTGGTACTTTTCTTATGACAGACTTTTGAATGGAAACAACAGATAAAGGGATTCTTTTGAGTTGCACCTTCTCCCCTACTCCTCTGATACACTTCATAGATAATTATATATGACGAAAGCTTGTCCCAGCTTTCAAATTATTTGATATGCAAAGATCAAACGCTCTTTGTGTGCAGAGTGGGTGTACGTAATTAACAGCTCACCTCACASCGCGGAGCAGGGGCCAAGTGGCACGCTGACCGATGGCGCAGGACTCCTCGAGGGGCCGAGACACCCGCAGGTCAGTCAGCAAGCCCCACGGGCGGCACACGCGTTATTTTAGCTGCCGCAGCCCACTCCAGGCTCACTGCGGGGACAGCGACTTCTAGCGCCGTTAAGACCGAAGCGGGCACGACACTCGGCGCGCCCCTGAGGGGAAGGGGTCCCAAAACCGGGCCTCCCAGGCTTCCCGCCGCCTTTCCGCACCGCTCAGCGCCGGGATGCGCAGCGCCGCGCTTTCACGGACTAACTTAACCCTCACGGGAGCGAGCTACGTCCGGGAGACTCTAGGCTGGGACACAACAAGTACCACGGGTCTTTGTGCATAGCCCGGCGCCCAGACTCGACGCTCTCCCCGGAGCGGCCGCCGTGAGGCACGGCAGGCCGGCCGGCCGCCGGTGCGTGAGGGGAAGCCGCGGGCTGAGGGGCAGCAGGAGAGAAACTGCCAGGGACAGCGGAACGCACCTTCCCGCGCTTTCTCCACAGCGCCGCAGCTGCGCCTGCGCGCGGCGGGGAGCGGCCGGGGGCGGGGCTGATGCGCGGGCGGCCGTTGGGCGGGGCGGGCTCCCAGCGGCGGGGTGGGCTGCGGCTGCGCTCTGGCTGGGCTGTCCCGGCGGCTGCCAGCGCCATGCTATAGGGGTGCTGGGCCGGGCCGGGCGGCTGGGCTGTCCCGGCGGCTGCCAGCGCCATGCTGCTGCGGTGCTGGGCCGGGCCGGGCGGCCGGGCTGTCCCGGCGGCTGCCAGCGCCATGCTGCTGCGGTGCTGGGCCGTGCTGGGCGGCCGGCCCCCGTGGAGGCCGGCCCTCCTCCTCCTCAGCCCGGTGCCGCTGCCGGCGGGGGGCCGGCAGCCGACTTTCTCCACTACCTGCGCGAGGTGCTCAAAGAACAGGCGGCTGAGGCAAAAAAGGGTAATTTCGGAACGGAAACTGGTAAGTCCTGGAGTAAATCAGCTGTTAGCGCGCAGTGCAGTTACCTTGCTGTGTGGTCAGCTCCCAGGCAGGCGTTGGAAAACAGAGCTTACCTGCTCCTTGCTGTTTTCTCCTCACAGTGATCAAATATTTGCTCTCGATGTGAGGGACTATCCATCTAAAATCTGATTTAACTTTGTGAATAGTGAAGAAGTAAGCCTGCCATGCGATACTGTCGGTGTTCGGAGGGGTTGTAGTAGCGGTAAGCGTGCCTTTAGCCGCAGCACCTCTTGGGCTGAAAGCATGCATAGGTCGAGAAAGGAAAAGGTCTTACGTAGCTTTAAAGCTGAAATATTGTTTTGTTTCTCACTGGGTTTATAGTCTTGCATAGTAGTTAGCTGCCAAACAGACAGCATTTTATGTCAGAGAAACTGCAGAGTCCCAGAATTTTTTCTTCATGTTCTTTTTGTATTCTTCATTCCTAACGGTCAATAAATCCCTTCCCATTTAAAGCAATAGTTTCCTGTCTCGCCGTGTGGTGGTGCCAAATACTTTTCTAAAAGAGGCTTTTTAAGAAATCACTGGTCATAGTGTAACTTTAATTATCAAGAGTTAGGGAGTTTTTTCAGTTGCTTATCTTGGTATCATAATACTAATAAAACTTTTTCTCCCTCGCGTACTGTTTGGTCTGTTTAATTAAAGTCGCCCTTATTGTTCGTTCTCATTATGAAGTCCCTTAGTAATTGACAGAATTTGAATGTTACCACAGTCAAGGTCATGCTTTCTCTTTTCATCCCGATATGTAAACAATTTCGCCTACCTATATGAATGTATTTCTCTCATATTTTCCCTTGGGGATTTCAGCCCATTTCCTGGAGATAGGTAAATATCATAAAACCTATTTTGCTGACAAAAAAGCTGAAACACAGTGCAGCATAATTAGCTTGCCAGAAGTCAAATATTAAGTTAATGTCAGAAATAGAGCCAAGATCTGGAATTCTCTTTACACTGTATTTTTGTTAGCCCTTGAGCAACTTGGTTGTGGCATATATTAAGATTTCCCCTGCTTCTTCTGTTTGCAAATACTTTCTATTCTTTGTCTTTAATACATTTCTTAATTGTTAGAAGATTGAAGTTTGCCTTAATTTCATCACCTGGTATAGAAAGCGTGACTCAGTATGAGAATATCCTGACACATACACTCTGTCTTTCTTGCAAATTTCAGTTCGATTTAAAGAAGTAAAAAGTTTATGTATATATATTTTTTTAAATTTTTGTTTTCATGAGTAGGAACACAGTTACTGAGTGATTTTGGCTTATAGTGTGGTAGCTCTCTTAAGCTACCTGTCAGCACAACATAACTGTATTAAAAGGATACTTTTCCTGTTATTAGTTCCCTTAATGTGAATTTTGCACTTTTAGTATCTGAGCTGCTGCATTAGGTTATATCGACGTAGCCTCAGGCATGTACTTTTAAGGGGGTTCTTAAAAAATACTTGAAAAATGAGATCTATTTTTTCTTTAATATTATACTCAGTATGCTGTATTTAGTTGATCTGTGAATGACAGCAGAGTTCTGATTTCTTTGGGGTTTTTTTTTGCTTTTAAATGGAACTCATCATAACTCTGCATATTACTAAGTTTTGCAGAACAATCAACTTGTTGGAAGATGACTCTGATAAACTGTACTTAAAGGGTACAAAACCCATCCTTGTTACAGACACGCTATTTCGTGGATCGCCGGAAAGTGCACGTGGTTGGAGGACAAGGAGGAGGAGGGGGTCATTCTTTTTATAGTGAACCGAGAAAAATATTTGGAGGTCCTGATGGTGGAAATGGAGGTGATGGGGGTCATGTCATTTTGAAAGGTAAAACTCACTGAATCTGTTTTGTTTCATGTTGTCTTATCGCTTAACACCCCACCCCCCCCAGCGAAAACAACCCTCCAACACACTGTTCGTATGGTGGGAGCTGGTAAATGTAAATGTCAAAAATGTTAAAATGGTTATTTCTGTATAAGATGTCTTCGCTTTGTAAGCTTTGTCCTGAGCTGTGGTAACAGGGACATAAATGACACTGACAGCCTTAGAAAGCATTTTGAAAATCAAGATATTTTGCAGACATTTTAGTGGCTGGTGCCTGACTATGTTACGATAAGGCTGGGATCTGATCAAATTTTACTCTTAAGATGGATAAAGCTGCTTCTGCCACCACTCTGCTGCAAAATCTGCTAATCTAGCAAATGAATTTTCCAGAGTATTTTGTAATGGTAGATTTTGGAATGACCACATAATGAAGTGCATGGTTAATAAACCTAAGTAAAGGCAGTTAAACTTCATCACAACTTACATTAATATTAGTTTTCCCTGATATGTTATTGTTGAGACAGTAAATAGGATATGCATTCATGCAATATTCAGAAAGGGAAAGAACGGTCAAAAGGTTGCTCTTCTGTGCCTGTTCTACTAACACAATGTGTTTAAAATATGTGTATTTTGCTTTACAGCTGACCAGCAAATGAAATCACTTTCTTCAGTCCTCCCCTTCTATCAGGGTTTTCACGGAGAGAAAGGAGGAAGCAAAAACTGTTACGGAGCTAATGGTGCATATGTGTATGTTAAAGTAAGTAAATTAAGGTTGCATGCTAGTGTGTTAGCTTTGTATTAACATTGCTGATTTTCAAGCTGGATGACCTTATTGTGAGAAAATTTCATGTGCTTTTTTTCAGGGACCCTTGTGTGCTGTCTCTGCTGAGGCAGGGCTGGTTGGCACACAAGCAGATCAAGCTGCTTTAAATTGTTTGTAAAAATTAGACTTCTTCGGAAGGTACTTCTGGCCAAAACAAATACAATTCTGATTTGCTTTACTTCTGGGGGTCATATGCCTAGAGCAATCAGAACACAGAACTTCTTAAATAGGAGCAGACTTTTTTCTTTCATACTTTTTTTTTTTCCCTTCAACATGCCTGTTTTGGTGCACACCTACAATATGTTTCTTAGCTCACTACTGTGCTTAGGCTTCTTTGCATAAAAGGAGAGAATGAGGGTTATGGTACTGTTAACATTTTAATGAACCGTAAATGTCTGACAGTGCTGTTTGGGTCCAGAAAGTGAGCCTCATGAAGTACACTTGTCTTTTTGGATTCCTGAGCTTGCGAATATGGAGGAATGATTTTCAACAAATCTGAAATCAGCTGGTAAAGGATCTGCTGAAGACAGCTCTGCTGCAGAGTTTGAGCTTCAGTGTAATGCTTGCATCTCTCTTCACTTTAAGGTCCCTGTAGGTACATTGGTTAAGGAGGATGGGAAAGTTGTGGCTGACCTCACTCAACATGGTGAAGAGTATGTTGCAGCTTATGGAGGAGCTGGAGGGAAAGGTAATCGCTTTTTTCTTTCCAATGAAAACCGAGCTCCAACATTATTTACTCCAGGAGAGCCGGGTCAGGAGAGGGTCCTCCATCTGGAACTCAAGACAACAGCTCATGCAGGATTGGTGAGTGTCACTGTGGTTCTTCAACTTCCTTATCATTGTAGGATGACATTTGACTGACTGAAGAAATAATGTTTGATAACATTTTTGTTAGCCTTTTGGCTTGCTTGTTTAGAGATGCAACTCGATGCTTTCTTGCTGTTACTTGGTAGAAGGGTGTCCAAAGTGATTTGCAGAGCTGTCGCTCTCCTGCTACTTGACGTCATACTACTTTCGCTAAAATCAACACTATATATAGAAAAGCAATGTGCAAGATTTCATCAGTGATTATCAGACTCACTGATGATGTACAGCAGGCTTTATCTGCCGGTTCTGCAGATGAACAGTACAGTATGGAGAGTTCTTCTAAATCAATTTCTGTTGTCTTGGTTTTTAAAAAAAAGAAAATTGAAGTTCAAATCATCTTCTATTTCATCCCTATATTTCTCTTTTTACAGATACTAGACATTTGACTTTGTTAGTTCCAGGTTTAGCATCCTCTGAAGGGAAAATACTATTTAGACATGAATGCTAAGTCAATTTAGGACTTAAGCTGTTTTCATTTTTAAGTATGGAAATGTTTTAACACAAGCTGGTAAAGCTGTTAAAATTATGCTTTGCTGTGAAGAGTTATTGCTGTAGTTCAACAACTGCAGAATAACTGTCTGGTCTAGCAGAATTTTGTGAATTTATTTAGAGACTAAGAAAAGAGTTGGCATTGGTGGATCAATATACTTAATTCTCTGACCAGCTGGACACTCTGGTCCACTTCTCACATATTTGGCACTAATTTGGAAATCTGAGATTAATCTGTCCTGTACTTTACTTCCTCTGACAAGAATTCAGAGTGTCTGACATCAGCAAATAGGAGAATTCAGGATTTGATCTACTTTCATCTGGGGATTATTGACCATCTATGTAGTATCATATGTCAACTATAGGATATCCCAGAGTAACTTCATTTCTGGGATAGGTTTGTTTAAATTCTTGCCTTCTCCCCAGAAGGCCAAGTTTCAATTTAATTCTTTGATGTTGAGACTATGAAAATCCCACTTGTAGGCATTCTGGTTACTTAAAGGCCAAACTATGTTACTGAATCAGGGACAAAGCCAATTCTGAATTCTTTTGGAAAATAATAAATCAGAGTTAGAAAACACAGATAAAATGGGAAGTGCAGGGCAAAGTGTCATAACATTATTTCAGGGTAAAAGAGATCTTATGGTATATACCCTTTTGGCTCTGAACAAAGCAAATACTTAAGATGGCACAAAAAAAGTGAAGGGGTGCCTTCTATGTTTGATCTAGTTAATGTTTATGAGAAAACATACATATAAATAAAACAGGGTTTAGGAGAAACAAAAAAGGGAAACTAGGATGCTTTTCAGAACTAAGTACGCAAAATTAATGTTGTTATATTCATGCTGGAAGAATGAGTTTTGCCACATCTGCAAAAGCTTATAGTTTTTTTTATTGAGATTAACCTAGAACTGTGGCTTTAGTGAGTGTTTGTATTCCAGGTGGGCTTTCCCAATGCTGGCAAATCATCGCTTTTGAGAGCAATCTCTAGTGCAAAGCCAGCAGTGGCTGCCTACCCATTCACAACCCTAAATCCCCATGTCGGCATTGTCCGCTATCAAGACTATGAACAAGTAGCAGGTAAGAATTGTAGTACGTTGTGTGTACCTTGATAGCAATTTGTGTCACCTGGGTTGTTCTTTGAAATGCTGCAGAAGTATGTTTAGCAGTGCTGTAGAATTCTTGCTAGTTCTAAAGGACTTCAAACAAAACAATACTGAAAGCCCATTTCATGTTCACTTATACGTGCCCTTAATATCAAACTAGCAATCTGTATTCTGTCTTCACTGGAATAATCTAAATTTAAGGGTTTTAAAAGATAATAGCAGCCAAACTTAACATGAGGTATGCTTTAATATTGATGCATTGAGATGTAATTCTAAAAGTACTTGCACTGGCCAGTAAAAGACTGGTTTTTTGTGGGGTTTTTTTGTTGTTGTTGGATATGTTGGATTCACTGTGAAATTTCTGTCATTGTAGTTGCTGACATTCCTGGCCTAATAAAAGGTGCTCATCAAAACAGGGGCCTTGGGATGGCCTTCCTAAGGCATATTGAACGCTGCCGCTTTCTCTTGTATGTGGTGGATCTCTCTGTGTCTCAGCCATGGATTCAGCTGCAAGACTTAAAATATGAACTGGAACGATATAAAAAAGGATTGTCTGAGAGGCCTTGTGTTGTCATCGGGAATAAAATTGACCTTGCCCAGTCCAGGATCAATCTGCCACTCCTTAAAGAACAGATAGATGACCGGGTCATTGCACTGTCTGCATTGACAGGAGACAACCTAGAGGAACTGTTGTTGCATTTGAGAGAACTGTATGACACTTACGTGAAGACAGAACAATCACGAGGGCAAAGCCCGGTCAAGTGGTAGGAACCAGAACTACTGTGAACTGTACTGGAAGAAAAAAAATAGTCATAATTTGGTTAGATGGCATCTGTGTGTTTTTTGTTTGGTTTTGGATTTTTTTTTTTTTTAAATGCATGGGGCACAGCATGTGGATTTGTTCTGGACTGCTGCATTGGAAAGATTTTTTTGTTTGTTCACCTTTGAGGTGTCTCAGGTGTTTTACAACAAAATTTGAAAATTGTAATCATGATGGGTGTTGAATTGGAAACCTGTATCTTGTTTGGCATTGGATAGCATTCTCTTCATTCCATAATTAACTATCTAGTAGAAATGACTGAAATTCAGGATCTGCAGAAGATGCTGGCTTGCTTTTTGAATCGGAGTGAAGTGACTTCTCAATTTTCACTAATCAAAAATTCTAAAATAAAAATAAGGTGGTCCCATGTTTATCTGTTTTTATACCATAACCACTTTCAGTCATCTTCTCTTAAACTTTTCTCCTGTTTGTTTTTTTTTTTTCCCTCCCCTCAGGAGGCAGAGCTGCTCAGTGTTTTTAGGGAGGAGGAGCATGAAACAGCTGCAATTAATGATTGAAATTATTTTCTTGTTCATATAAATAATTAACTATCTTTAAATGCTGGTAGCAGCTAAGTAGCTATATAAACTAGCCAGGGAACAGTCATTTGAGACTCACTTCTGAGTTGTTCTTCAGTTTCCTTGAGGAATCTCAAGCAATGTTCTGAGAAATCCTAGGCTTAGATATTCCAAATAAAAGAAAAATACAGTTCTTTGCCCCCCCTCCCCTTTTTTTTTTTTTTTTTTTTTTTTTTTCATTTTTTTTTATTTTTTTTTTTTTTTTCCCCTTTTCTTTTTTTTTTTTTTTTTTTTTTTACTATGTCATTTCGTGGACAGTGTTCTTAAATTTTGTTCTCTAGGAATTCAGAAATCTTCATTTAGAACAGTGGGTCTTTGGCGTCTCCTCAAGCTGAAAGAAGAGCTGCTTCTGTATACTCTGATTATATTCTGTGTAAAAGATGATTGTTTTGATAGTGAAAAGTCAAAATTTATCAAAACATATTATTAAGCTTTTTCATAAGGGACCCTAACAGACTTGTAGAATGCTGAGACACAAATACTTAAGTAGTCAAGAGAAACAGTTGTTCTTGAGCCTTTACTTATGTTTATTGATTTTAAAGCAGATTAACTTTGCATTCCAAACCAGCAATCTGGAATTACAGACCTTGCACATACATGAAGTACAAAGTAAACTCATTAGCACCGTCATAAAATAGAAGATGCGATGTTTGTAAAGTTGGCTTTGTTTTTTCAGGAAATACAATAGTTAAGTTTTAAGGACAGTTTGGTGCATTATGAAACACGCACCTATCGCTTGTCTTTGGTTAAGCTTTGCTAGCTTACAAATAAGGATTTCATTATGGTTAAACTAAAATTGGCTATTTTCTGCTGTATCAGCAGTAGTGGGAATTACTCGGTGGGTTTAAAAAAAAAAAATCAGCTGTAGCCTCTAACAACTACTTTCTATACACTACAGCAAACGTGATAATTCTCTCTGCTTCTATCACTTTGCACATTTTGTTTGATTTAATCTCTAATGCTTCTGAATGGTGCATCCTTTAAAGGCTGGCTTTCTTGGCTTCCATGAACGATGGACTGCCTATGACTGGAAAGGGGCAGTCTTGTTCAATCTCTAAATTAAAGTTCAACTCACACCCTCCTGCTGTATCAGTGTTGGGATCAGCTCTGTGATTATGATTATGAATTAGAACTAACTTTGCCTGTATAAGAAAGAAGGTGCATACCTCTTCTTAGTCTTAAGAGCAGCAGGTTTTTATTCTGAAAAAGTGCAAGGTTGACTCAAATGCCTGAATTATTAAATAAAAATATGGGCAAAATGGGTAATTACCTCTCCTAAATTCACATTCTGAGTATTTCTATCTGTGTTCAGGTGTGGAAAGTAATCTATGCATTATAAGCAGTGATATTGGTATAAATATGATCAGGAAAAAATGAAAACAAATATTAAATCCCAAAGTCACTCTCATGTTTTGTTTCATACTTGCTTCACCCCTGGGATTTACCAAACTGAATTAGGTAGAAGTTAATATTCAATTCTGTCCTTCTGTTTGGTTTTGTGCAGCATTTTTAGGCTTCACTGTTGTTTTTCCTTCTATTGTTACATGTTTTTCAGCCACATTTAATAAAACCAGGAGAAGATTGCCTGAACATAAAAGCTGGTGCAGCTTCTTTGCAGAACATTTCATACCTACAAACACTTTGCGCTCTCTGACTGTATTTTAGTATTTGGCAGTCTTTGAGAATGACAGAGGCTGTTTCAAAAGCCTCTGTACTCGTAGGAGCTTTTACCCTTACTTCTAGTGCTCATGCAATCTCAGTTCTTGGAGTAGAGAGTATTTTGTGTACTGATGTGCAAAAAGCACAGCAGGTTGCAAGATAGCTGAACAGAATGTCCTATTGATCATATAATTGGTTTCTTTGTTGTTAACATTTCAGCCACCTGTTCTGAGATGACAGTACCAAGTTCCTAACCACATCCTTAAAGGGTTCAAAGAGACTTTACGGAGCACATGCTCCTTCATCTGTCCATGAAAAGTACCAAATAGCTCCAGCTTTAGTGTTGGAACAACTCTTTGTAGGAGCTTGAACCTTCTGTAGTCAGTATACATATATGCCAAATGAAGTAACCTCATGCTGGAGGTCCCTATGTTAATGCCAAACAAACAGAGTGGCTGTGTGCTGCTCAGCACAATACAGAGTTAAAAGCTTGGGTCACATTTCTCCGTAGTGCTCCTTCAGCATTAGCATGAATATCTCTTGCATCCCATTCTAATTATGAGGTACAGAACTGAGGAGTAACCTCTGGTTCTGCTGAAAATAAGGTATTTACAAAGGAAACTCATCTTACATCTAGGAACAGAGAAGAAAAAATAACCAGGTTAAGAGAGAGAATGATGAATTGTTTCAGAGAAGAATGATGTGCTATAGGTGGGTGGGCTTGTTTTGTTTTAGGTTTTGGAGATGTTTTGGTGGCTTTCTTCTGCATGACTTTCCTTGACTAGCTTTTGCTTTCCTCTGCTGAAACCTTTGCTGTTGTCCTTGATTTTCAAGTTGACAAGAGGAAAGAGATGGGGGATTTTATTTCTCATTCTGACAGTAAGCCTTATTTTAATGTGAACTGAAGTCCAGTCTATTTTATATTTTCTAGAGAAGCTTGAGCCATAATTTTTTTTAGCACTTTACAGTTCTAGTACTCATCTTTTGAATATATTTTTTTAGTACATGATTACAAGTGTATTTTAGTGCTGATTGTGTTTTTGTATATTTCTTTGCAATCCTTTCCCCCTTTGTAGGTTCTTGGAAAGTGTAGGTGGTATCATTTGAACAGAAAAAGAAAATGAAATGCTAATGCAAAACCAAGCATTAAAAAGGACCACACTTTTTAAACATACGGATATTGAGGACTCATTGCAGTACATTAAATAAAACATTGAATTGGTGTGTTTAAGCATGGTACATTTTGCGATCTGCTTTACTTATACGGTTTTGTTAAGCACTTTTTTTTGTATTACATAATATTTTTAAAGGTGAATCAGAATTGTTTGCAATGAATTGAACTGGCAGCAATAAAAATGAGACCCTCACTGAACTTGTACCGAGTGGGTCTGCTCTGCTGCAGCACCATGCTGGGAGGCAAGCAAGGCCTGCCACCACCACCCTGCTTCCAGTACTGGGGAGGCTGTGCAGATAGCAGCACGGGGCAGGAGATGTAGGACATGACACCGGATGCTATGTAATGTCTGCCTGTATTCATTCTGATAATATGTATGCTTAGAGTTGTGTTATTAAAGTAGTGGTAGGTCACCAGTTGCTTGAATGCAATGAAAAGTGAAGACTGCCAAAACCGTCAGATCTCACTTGGTTTCTTTTTCCATTGCAAGGAATCATAGAATTATAGAATAGTTTGGGTTGGAAGGGACCTTCAAAGGTCATCTAGTCCAACCCCCCTGCCATGGGCAGGGACATCTTCAACTAGATCAGGAAAATTTCTTTCACTATTGTATGTGTATTTATTAAGCCTCTTCATAGTGATTTTTATTTTTAAGTAAATTTGTGGTAAGTGAATAGGTACTCTGACTTGAAAATGTTTAAATGCTCGTAACCTGTTGTTTTTAAATATTGATTCAAATTACAGGAATGGCTATGAACCAGAGATGCTAGTGGTGGTTGAACGGGACCTAGCCATAGTTTGCACATGTTTGTATGAGCTACTGGATACAGACCACCAATCTAACTTCTTTGCTGTCTTGTCTTCCACAGGATATTGCTAACTGGGCTCATTGGCTGATACCTGTAATGTAAGGTTAATGTTGCGAGCAGAGGTTAGGTGTGTTGCCCGTGTGCAACTTAATGAGTTATTAATTGAATGGCAGGTGGAACATAAAATAGGGAGCAGACAGGCTGCTGGAATGCTAATGTGTTGTTTGAACTGTTAACTCTGCAATGGAAATTAAAAGACGATGAATATATGCTTTGGCTTAATCTTTCTACGAATATCATTGTTGTGTAAAAATGGATTTTTACTAGTAGCAAGATTACCTTTACTTTGGGAGGTCTTATTTTTGGGGACCCCCTAGCCCATAATCTGGAGATTGTTGTCTTGCATACAAGTTATGAGAGACGAGGCTTTTTGGGAGGGGTAGTACCTTGTACAGTGTGTGTAGGGAGAATATGTAAGTTTGCACCTCAGCATCTCTTCAACAGGTCTACAGCCCTATCGTTCCTGTGAAAGTTATATTTTGGTTTTGGACCACTTCCGTTAATATGAAGTTCATCACCATTGTGAAAGTGGGTTTGATATAAATTAAAACTTCATCTTGATACTGCTAAACTTCATCCCAATATTGATGTGTGCCTGGCCTTTAAAGAACATCTTTGTTTTCTTCTGTTTGTCTTCCATACTGCAGTTTCCAGTGCTGTTCCCCATTAACGAGCCTCCCCATCTTGTTTAACAGGGATTAATTGTGCCTGCACTACAGAGGTCTGGAAAGACTGAAGTTACTAGTATTTGGAGGGGAGGTTATATATGTGTGGCAGTAATGATAAGGGATGATTTTGCAACTCTTGATCACAGAACAAAGCTACCTTCAGGCTGCACTCACGATTTTTCTCTGTGTGGTTCTGAAATTTATTATGTGGTCTGTGCCCATTTTTCTGAGACATAAAACATAGCTGGTAGGACAAAGGCAGGGAGATTTTAATCAACCTTGTTTTAATATTGAGATTGTGTTTGTCCTTCATTTTCCCACTGAAGGTAATTTTTCATCTCTTCCCTGATTGAAATAGAATTGTCCAAGGAGGCCTTAACAGTGTCTGATTTCTTATCCACAGGGTTGTTTTTTTTTTTCCTCTGCCTTTGTTTATATGTAATACTGCTTTGACTCCTTGAAGTGTGCATTCCTTGGTTAAACTCTATTCTTTGCTTATTGCTATACTGTTATGTCACCAGGGTGGAAGTATTTGTGTATTATATATGTATTTCCTGAATGATGAGTGAAGACAAAAGACTAGCCATACTACTAAACCATATAATTATGGTTTAATAACTAACTCATGTCTGTGTGCTCAATTTCAGTAAGAGGTAATGGGTATGGCTGGTTGCTTTGTTACAATCCATTTTATTCTGGTAACATTCCATTAATTTTAATTGGAGTCACTCTGGCATAATGCAGTGGTGACCGAGGCCCAGGTTGTTTTTGTTTTTTTTTAACCTGAATGTAGCATTGCAGTATGCTCAAATGCTGTTATTTGATGTCATGGTTATTGGGTAAAATAAGGCACAAAACATGAAGAGCCCTGTACTTACTCACATATGCTGAAAATGTTTTACACAGACTAAATCACCTTTTAAAATGCACGCTTTAGAAATGCACTTAGATCCAGACTTACTAGCACTGTTTGAAAAGCAGGACTAAAAACTAACTGCAGAACAAATTATCTTTTGTTATTCAAATCCTCAGTGGGTGCCTTTCTGTCTTTGTAACTGGAGAAATCAATAGTCAGTTAATCTGTAGGTAAGAGTCAATATTTTAGAAAACATCTATGGTTTTTGATCAATTTTAGCATATGGAAAAGCTTGGTCATAGTTTTAAAGATTTCTCATTTGAATCTTGACATTTGGTTCCTCAGGGCTTAGTTACCATTGAGGTTGGAACATCACTGTTTTCCAAAGACATGGGAATCCCCACCCAGTGCTTCCTTTGTACGCACGCAAATCAACCGTTGCGAGAAGTTAGCTATTCACTGTCTAAATCTAGATAAATTAATCTTCCACTAAAAGTGGAAAATGCTTATGAAGAAAAATATTTGCATGAGGCAATGTAATTGCTTAAACACTGGTCGTCAGGAAGACATCTGTGATATTACAGATGAAGTATCCGTATTTTTATTATCTTATTCATGAAATCATACTGGTTTGTGGCTATTCATTTCCTGTTGTTTTCCTCTATTACAAATCAGGAAGATGAGTTTGGGCAGCTAGTTTGCTTTATCCAGACAGGACACACATTTATCACAGTTAAAAAATAACCTGGTAAAAGGTCACCGTATTAAATCAACATTTTTTTACTGCATTATTTTAGAAAATGTTTGTTTTCTTCATTTACCCACCCCCACACCAGACATTCAATGGAAGTATAAAACAGAAGTTCAAGTCAACAGTCATTGGGACAGTGAGCTCTGTGTAGAAAAAAAAAAAACTGGTAACATTTAATAACTTCAGTGCCAGAAGTTGGGCTTTTGAAGCTTGCCCATCTATGCTGTAGGTTAAGTCCCATGCTAGCTGTGCAAGGTCCTTTCGGCCCCTGTAACTATAGATGTAAAAACTGTATTTTATTTTGGTAAGCTAACTCATCTCTGTTTCTATATCAACCAAAATTTTCTAGCTTCATTAACTAATTTATCGCCATTAGGAAAATGGCTTTGAAGGATGAAAATTTCATGTGTTTTACATCTTTTTTTTTTTTTTTTTTTTNTTTTTTTTTTTTTTTTAATATTACAATACTTTATGTTTGAGAGTGATTTATTGACCTTCTTTCACTGGTAGAAACTGAATCACAGGAGGCTAAGGTCCAAATCTAGCCAAGCTGGGAAAAGACTACGTCCCACTGAATTTTAGAAATTTTGAATTTAAGTATCTGTCTGGATTTGGACCCCAGTGACTTGCACAGGCACGTAAGAAATCTGTGGCAAGGCAGAGGACCTGGAATTTGGTCTGGTTTAGCGTTTAGGAGCTTTCTGTGAGCTCACTCAAGATACCTCCTATTTTTTTTTTTCAAAAATTGCCACGTGAGACATGGCAATTTATTAACTGGTGCTGCTAATTCATGTAAATTATCACTAATTAAATGTTCTAATGATAGTGATTTTTTTAATGCTTATTAAATGTATTGAAGTGGCTCATGAAACTGATCAACACAGAACAGTTCTCGAATTGTACATTAAGACTAAATTAAGTTAGTGCTACAGAAGTTAATTTCCTAATGGATTTAGTCTGGAACAAAACCAATAATTTAACCATTTAACTAACCAGGTTGCTTGATGAATGAGTGCACAGTTGGAAATTTGCTTGTAGTGAATATTCAAGCTAAAAAATAGCTATATTCCCACTTTCATGCTAGTAAAGCCTAAGTGCTCATATATTAATGGAGAAAATAATTGCAGAGGGTCACAAGTGTAATTGGATAAAGAAGGAACTTGTTCAGATTTTCTCAGAAAATATTTTATGTTTGTTCTTGTCTTTGATAGCTAATATATCTGTTTTTCTAAGGAAGTTTGGTAGATCCTGTCAGCACACAAATACCTCTTCAGACATTGTTGTACAAGTGGCGTTTATGTTAACTGAAGTTCATGTTTTGTGTTGCTTTGGTGTGGAGGAGGCAATTCTTCTGTTCTATTACCTGCTGATTTGATAACTTGTCATGCTACAGTTGTGAGTGATTAATATTGATTAGAAATTTTCCCTATTTATAAATTGTGCTTGAAAGGCACTCTACTGAAGTGATGCATAGCAAATAGCACTCAGTGAATTAATTGCTGAGGTGAAAACATGGTTAGTGAGATGAGTTGATCATAATGACCTTGATTTCCCTGATAGTCTTCTGTTCAGTACTTTAGCTGGGGCAACCTCTCAAGAGATGAATGAAGGAAGGTTGTATTTATAGTTTTTTCAAAGGAAATTACTATAAAACCCATGCTCTTAGAAACCGTTTTTGAGATGGTCACTTAGAAGCAGAGGTCAGGAGCATGTGGGATTTCTGAGGGGGAATTTCTAAGGGATTTCAGCTCTTTGTCTTTCTGAAATAGATGAACTGTTCTGCATACTTCAGTCTGCATGAGTTCTTCCCAATGAGAACTTCAGAAAGGATATGTTGGGCATATTGGTCCTTTGCTGAGGTTTTAATTTACCTTGTTGCTGTATACTTGCAATGACAATCATCCATGCATGTTTGACTTCAGTCTTTCCCTTACTCTAGAATTAGCTATATGTCAGCATTCTTCTGTCTATATAGTTCTGTAAAGTACTTTGTGACCTTCATTTTGATTAAAGGTATTAACGGCAACAACAAAGGATCTTCGTACTTGTTACTTTCATGAAAGCTCTTGAATAACAGCTTAATGCCTAGTTCTCCAAGCACTTAACATGGGCTTCATGCAAGTATTATACATATTATTTTATCCCTGTATATGAAGCTGTATCACAGATACTAAATAGTGCTTTAGCTGTAATGGTCTATTAAATTTGTGCTTCTTAGAGTGTAAATTATTTTTATAATAGAGGGTAATTGCTCTGCTTTGTCAATCCGTCATCAATTCATGAACACTGCAGGGTGTACATGCAACCTCATGTTCAAGGAATTATATATGCAACTCCCATTATTGTTTGTTGTTCAATAAACAGCATCTAATGACTAAAGCTGTGTGTGAGCTGTTACTTAACGGCTAAAAAATTTGCCAGGACTGTCATTGCCTTTCTAGCAGAGAGCTGCTTGTTTGTGAATGCACAGAGATACCTTGAATGAGATTATTAACTACTTTGCAATCAGTTTTCCTTCAGTGTTAATTGTGCTGCTAAATCCTAGGATATTGTGTTAAAAATCATTCAAAAGTCAGTGTTGCATCACAGATGCACTTTTGTGCTTAAAAGAACAGATGCCTAAGTTGTGGGCACAGTCTGCCTATAAAAACTCTATTTTTGTCATGAATTGTGCGTTTACATGCACAGGAGGGATACTTGTGATGTTTGAACACACACACCCCACAACTACCTATCTTCATACCCTTTCCTTGCCTTCTCTAATATATAATCATTGTATGTTATGGCAGGGGGTCCTAGGAATTATTGACAGGTATTTGATCTATAAGAAAAGCCTTTACAACACAACAAAAAGTCCTGCTTGGTACATCTGAGTCATTTGAAAAATTGTTTCAGGTTGTAGAATTTTACAAATGGAAAAATAATAGTCTTGTTCTTCACCTCCAAATGTGCATGCATAGCTCTACCTATAATGTTTGGTAATTGGACTAAATATTAGTTCCCTTTTGTACCCAGACTCTGCAAGCAGCTTGTAAATTATGGAGTAAAAATGTGGGGCTTATAAATGCCTAGTAATGAGTAATGCTCATGCATCCTGGACTGTAGCAATAAAAGTGGTGCTGATTTAATGAGTCATCAGCATTCCTGAGCTCACAACAAGAGATTTAGGGTTTTCTTGCCTTTGAGGTATGTACAAGTCTTCCTCACTGAGGTAGCAGTTGGGTTTGTTGAAGTGAATGCCAATGATAGTTTTAGATCTCAATAAAATGATGGTACCAGGTTATAGATAATACCTTTCACTTTGCAGAATTCCTAGTTGCTTTTCTAAACCCCATAATTCCTTAATCCTGCAAATACAACTATATTGGCAGAAAAGTATGTTGTACAATGGTAAGGAGGAAAGGAGGAGATTTAAGTCAAGGTTAAGGGAACACAGAAGTGCTGTGAGTTCCCTACTATCCACAAGGACATCTGTGAAATCTTGTGTGAAAGGCTAGCTTTGTGGTGTTAGAAATCAAGAGAGCTTTTCCCTTTTGTGGCACTCATCCAGGGCAGCTAGCGAAGTGTTTCTATTCTTGTCTGCAATTCCCACGTCAGAAGTAAAGATAATAATACTCCTTATTGTGTCCCATCTGCCCTCATTTGCAGAATGAGTTCTGTAGAGTGGAGAAGATCTCTTCCAAGACCAGGTCTATACTGCAAAGTTGTGCTGGTGTCACTGCATGGGAGCTGGGGTTATGAAAAATTAATCCTCCCTCAAAGAAATCATGTTGTTAAACTTCTTTCTAGCAAGGATACTAACCTACGGTCTTTCCATCCTAGTTCTGCTATGAAAATGAATGTCCTTTTACAAACATGGAAGGAAAACCATTAGCATTCTTTCAAATCAAAATATAATCACATCTTCCTCATTTCAAAGCCATCCCTCTCGACAAATCTCATTAATTATCCCAGACAGGTGTTTTTCAACAAAAGCTCCTTCTTGCATTCTCTCTTCTTCTCTAGCCTCCTACTTGAGCTAATGAAGCTTCAGTGATGCCTCTGGAACAATGGAGCAATTTATGTAACTACAGGTTGGAGAGAACAAATAAGGAATGGTAATGGAGGAAGGGTGCTGAAGAGAGGCGGTGGGAGCAAAGTTCCTCTATGTATGTAAAGAGATCTCTCATTATTGGTGATTAGGGAGGAAGCATTACAGAGCCAAAAAGAAAGTAGCTCTGCTGAAAAATGTTCTTTGATAGTTTATTGATACGCAGACGCTGCTCTGTGAAAGGACCACAGACCTCGTTATGGTGGCCTTTACATCCTCGAGTTAATGGAGTGTAGGTTTGTATTAAGAGAAGGGAACTGGCATTACCTCTGCACAGGTCTTACGGGAAGTCACTTAGCCCATTTCTTTAAAAAGCTCCTGGGTACAATTTACAGCTGCCTGAACATTGTTTACTAACACTGTGCATAAACTGGATACTTGCTTCTGGAAATAGCTGGGTTTCTTTTCTGTGTGGAAGCCTATGTGCTTCCACAAACATTTGATGCATATTCCTAATTACAGCAAGTCTTCTTTCTGGTTTTTGAAAACAGGTCCTGCCTGCTCTGGTTTTTGTCTAGGCAGTAGGAATGGGGCATTTTTTTTAGCAGGTATGGGAGCAAAAAATACATATAGGTGTTTTGCTAAGCTAGTTGACAAGAAGCCCTACCTTGTCTGATGGTAATGTGTTTTCACAGTTCATATTTGATTATGCCTAGAAGCTCCCTAGTCCCTGCCTCTTCCAAATGCATATAGACATTTATATTCTGAACAGTAAAAATCAGCAGAATTCAAATACTCTTTTAAGCATATTTGAATTAGTCATCAGCTACTCTGAAACTTCAAACCAGCTCATAACATTTTCAGTATGAAAACCAGGCTCAGGTGTGACCTCATGTCCAGGCATAAGTAGTTATTTTTCTTTTTTATTTGGCAAGGCAAGAGCTCTTCTTTCAGGAAGGAATATAAGTATATCTTCCCTGCAAAATCCACCAATGAATAAAATTACTTTCAGCTAAGTTTTGGTAATTCCGCCCATATGGAGGTCAGAGACCATAAAAATACTGTGCAAAAGGCTCACAGTGAAATGTGTCCATCTCTTCACTCTGTGGGGAAAGGACTTTAAGACCAAAAGCACATTCTGAAAGCTCAGAGAAAAGTACCATTAGGATTTTAAATTATACAGAAATATATTGATGTCACTAGTGGGACTCCAAGAAAGCACGGTGCTTGTACAGATGGCATCTGCACTTCAGTGCAGGTATATCATGGTCTTAGGGATCACTGAAAGCAAAACCAATCTCCACCATCTCCCCGTGAGTATTATGAATTTTATGAGTCTCTTAAAACTGGGTATTTTGTTTACAGCTTTAGCTCTTTGACTGTGTGAACATGTGAAAGAAAGGAATAGCCCACGTGCTTGCAAGGGCACCTTGAAATTTAAAGCTGGTCTCATCACTTTTGAACAGAGTTACTACTAATGGATGTAGGGGCTGTTTGCCTTCAGTACATAAATACTTAATCATAAGCTAAGAATTTGAGATCGGAGGCTCAGACTATCTGGAAAAAAGTCATGTGCAGAATTTAAACAGTTGCAACTCGCTTTTTAAATGGCTACTTGCTCAGCTCATCATGGGCAGGAGAACCAGTTCTGGAGCTAGGAGAGTTGATGTGTTGGTTTTGTTTTTTTTTTTTTTTAATTTGATTCAATGAATTCAAGCTCTAAGAAGGGGAAAGTTATAGAAATGGGGAAAAAAAGCCTGCTAAAATAACTCCGTATATGCTCCCTGTTGCTTAGCTCTGGTCTTCCTGCATAATAATGTTTTATTCTTGACGTGTATTGGAATGTGGAGGAAATAAGAAAAACAAAATCAGCCCCCTCTGTCATCTGCCTATTCTATTCTCCTAGAAAGCCCAATTACCAGTCCCTGCTCAGGCAAATGCCTCATATAGGAAAGACTGATAAATTCTTTGTTCATTCATTTAGTCAGAAGTAACAAAACCGCAGTATGGAAGGTATTATCAGGTCTAGTTTGTCAGAGATTCAGCTGTTAACCACAGAAAGCTGTGAGAGTTTGTTTAGATGAACATTTATCTTTTCTGTTAAGTTTCCTCTCCTCTTAAAATGGTAGAAGAAGTATCTGTGCTAATAAGATTCCTGGGCTTTCAGTTATGTTTGGGGGTATTTCTGTGAAAAAACACACCCCCCCCAAATGGAAGAAGGGAAGGAACCCAGCAAGGTGCGTTATGCTGTAATCTTACTCAGTTTTGTTAAATAACTGGTATCTGTTTTGACTTTTCAGTAGCTACCTGTAGCATCGTACTCATTTGTTTTGGTGGCAGTAGATGGGATGCAATCAACGTTCATTTGCAAGCATGCTGAGGACTGGTGAGCAGCAGGCAGGGGATGAGAGGGATGTGTGTTCTACAGGTACAAGAAAGAGCCTTTTGTGTCATGTGCAGGCAAAAGAAGGGGTACAGGAGCAAGTGTTGTGGGCATGACTTCAGAGGCTGATAAAATCTTCTGGGAGAAAGCTGGTTCTTTGAATGATGGAAGATCACATGAAATGGGACCTATTTCTCTTTTGCAACCAATTTAGTATCATTTTAACAGTTACTTGGCCTCTGCTGTATTTCAAAGACCTTCCACTGATCCAGTGAAGATCACGCAGGATAATCATGCGTGGCCAGCAGGTCGAGGGAGGGGATTCTGCCCCTCTGCTCTGGTAGACCCCACCTGCAGTACTGCATCCAGCTCTGGAGCCCTCAGCATAAGAAAGACACGGACCTGTTGGAGAGGGTCCAGAGGAGGGTCATGAAAATGCTCAGAGGGATGGAACACCTCTGCTATGAAGAAAGGCTGAGAGAGTTGGGGTTGTTCAGCCTGGAGAAGAGAAGGCTCCGGGGAGACCTTATTGCAGCCTTTCAGTACTTAAAGGGAGCTTATAAGAAAGATGGTGGCAAACTTTTTAGCAGGGCCTGTTGCGACAGGACAAGAGGGAATGGCTTTAAACTAAAAGAGGGTAGATTTAGGCTAGATATAAGGAAGAATTTTTTTACAATGAGGGTGGTGAAACACTGGCAGAGGTTGCCCAGAGATTCCAGATCCATCCCTGGAAACATTCAAGGTCAGGTTGGACGGGGCTCTGAGCAACCTGATCTGGTTGTAGATGTCCCTGCCCACGGCAGGGGGGTTGGACTAGATGACCTTTAAAGGTCCCTTCCAACCCAAACTGTTCTATGATTCTATTCTATGATTCTACGATCTTTAAAAGAAGAAAACAAAATCCTTTTTCTGGAGGGTAAGAACGTGAAGTAGGTAACCACTATTTAATACCAGGTTAAAAAAAAAAAAAAAAGACAGGCACAACAATTTCTCCACCCTTTCCTTAAGGTGTAATGCCATCGGTAGCTTTTCTTCTTATCAGACTGAACAATCTAGTAGTCCCACCTCTATGAACAAATGAAGAGAACCACAGCTGGAAACTGGGACCTTGTTCACATTATGACTTTGTCATTTTTAGGCAGGCCAGTGGATTTTGTAAGTCACAGGAAGAGTTAATGTTAATGTAACCTTTTCAGATCGAAGTTGCATGTAACATGCTCTGGAAAAGAACCAGAGTTGGAAAGAATTGAGTGATGTGCTCTTACCACGCCCTTAGTGTGCTGTCAGGAACCTGTTAATCAGAGGTAAGAGACACTCAGCTATTTCAGGAGCTATTTTTTTGCAAAATGTATATGCTTTAATTGTCTCCTCAGACAAATCCATAGATGTTTTACTTTCAGTTGGATTTTATCATTTCCAGCAACACCTTGTTTACCATCAAATACTTGGCAAACTTCATATAAAAATACTTTATTGGGGGTTTCAGAAGGTAGCAGACACAAGGAAAGGTACAAACAGGCTCAACAGTACATACTGTCAATTCCTAGTACACATACTTCAAAGGATATATTTTAACCTGTATATAATGGTCTGACTGAAAATGTCACAAGACTGAAATATCATATACACAAAACAAGACATCATTTAAAACCTGACTTCAGATGACAATACTGATCTACTCAACAAATGTCACTGGAATAAAGTTGGATAGCATTTTCTTTTATTCCTAGCAGCAGCCAAAAAGCAAGTTTGCTTACAACAGCTAAGTGTAATTGGCAATCACAACATCATAAGCTTTTGGGTACTACTATACAGCATTTGGGTTTCTATTTGTAAATGTAGTTTTCAGACTTCTGATCTTGAGCTTCCCTGTACGATACTGTTAGATATGAGCGTTTGCCATGGCAACTAATTACGTATTTGTATTACTGTATCACTGAGCAGTGCCAACAGAGATGGGGAGTTAAAAGTGTTTTGCTTCACGCTCATACTACCTCTGTTCCCAAAGAGGTTACAGACTAAATAGGCAAGTATGATGAAGCACGAGATGGGAAGTAGAGATTAAATGCCCAAGATCTCACGTTAATATTGAGGATAGAGCCCTGGTCTCTTGAATCTGGTACCCTACCTGTGGAATTAGTTGACTGCTTAATAAATAAATAAGTTGATGCTTATGTTGCCTGGAGCAGCTCGACCCGGGTCTCCATTCAAATTATATATTTTAAAAGGAAGCATGCAAGAGTTCTGGAACTTGCTAAAATTAAGAGGTCTGAAACTAACTTAAAAAATGGAACACCAACTTCACTTCTCCCAGAGCTTGTCATTTACTAGCACATTGCCAAAAGAGTATTTTTAAGATCCTGCAGAAGAGATTTAAAAATGTCTTTGGGTCATCATGAGGGAGATTGTGGAGAAGCTGATACCCTGCTGGCACCTTTCACGTAGGCAGAGCAGCCCTCTCCTTTGGGTCTGCCAGGGTTCCCACGTCCTGCAGGGCCAAGGACTGGGCTCGCTCCTGCTGCACAGCTCCGGGCAGGAGGGAAGTGCTCCCGTGTGCTGTGGGAGCATTGGTCAGTGTGTGGCTGGACGCAAAGGAAATCGGATCAGTTTTGAAGCAAGGATCAGGGAATGCCAACAGGGTGCTTCAGGATGCTCGGTGCCTCTGAGTCTGGCTGTAGACTCCTTGGGGCAGAGATTTGTCCCTTCTTGGAGGTGGGAAGGGACATCTATTGCACCACATGCAGTAGGAATCTGCATTATGGCTGTAGCTGCTGTAGCAGTCATGATAAATGAGGTGTTTTCCTTCAGAGGTTCATTCTTTTCTTTCTGTATCATCACATACGTGTAATATTGTAAGTGTAAGGAAAAAACCCTCCCATTCATGGGAAAAATTAGGTCTGCAAGCAGGTAAACTGTAGTTTAGTCCAGTGGTTTTAGGTGAGATATTTTTGTTAGCTTTTATTTTTTCAGTTTTTATTATTTTAAGAAAATGCTGGTGCTGCTCTGGCTGACTAGGTGGCAGCAGAGCTCTTTTGTGGCACCTGCAAGTGGAGGACACAGATTTCACTGCCTGTGGTTAATGTCAAAAAACCCCTACCCTTTTATTCTGCGTGTTTTTGTTGTCGATGGGCTAGAATAAATGAATAGTGGTCTCACTGCTGCATTCCTCACATGCCCCAGGCCAGGGCTCCCAGGTTCTTCCAAGGAAGGAAGCTACAGGTACTTTTCCATAACACAGGTGTATTAAAACAAGGCTCTTCTCATCCGCACGCTTCACTTCCAGCAGTTCTGAAGGGGATCGTGAGGTTGAATCTTTAGCTTCTTGGGACAGAGGAGTTTAATAAAAGCTCTTCTGAAGCTGTAGTGGCAGAGAGGGTACAGGACAGGGTTGATAGCCGAGTTGATCCACAACAGCCAAAAGGAAGTCTCGTACCAGTAGTCAGAGATGCAGTGGCCATGGCAGCCAGCGCGGATGATCATCAGGAGAGTGTATGGTGCCCAGCAAATCCCAAAAATGCCCACGATGATTGCCAGCGATTTGGCCACTTTCTTGTCTCTCGAGAGCCTGAAGCGTTGAGTCATGCTCTGGGACACTATCTTCATCCGTTTCTCTAAGGACAGAGTGGATGCTGAATTTTTACAGCTCTTTTTGTTGCAACACTTAGGTTTTCCAGAGCTCTCAGAGCTTGTTGATAGCAGGTCTTTGGCACCCAGGCTGGCAGTGGAGGCTGCTGCTTGAGCTTTGCTCTTAGAGAGATCGAGGGTTTCAGCTGGCTCCTTCTGCTCCCACTTACAGCATTTCAAAGAAAGCTTTGCTTCCGGGCTCATTTCCGTCTCTTCAGTGAAGGACTGCTTGTGCACTTCGTGGAAAATATCCAGGCGTATTTTGGTACGCTTCTGTATGTTCAGGTAAATGCTCAGGTTGAAAAACATTACACTGATGAAAGGGGTGAAAAACTCCAGCATAGAGGCTGTCATGAGAAAATACCAGTTGTAGAAAAATTCAGCGTAGCATTCCCCAGTGGGTATGATACTCTGGCCTGATATATACTCCCAGCTGATAATGGCAGGTCCGTAAAGCAAGAACGCTAATACCCATACCATCACCATCTTCAGCACTGCTCGCTTGGTGTTGCCTTGCTGGGCTCTGTAGGCGACCTGCAACGGGGAAACCTTTTCTTAAGTATGGCCACATACTTATGACCCCAACTGGTTGAGGATCTTCACAAATGAACTGTTAGCATTCCTGGTAAAGTTGCTAGGCAATATCCCAGCAGTCTAACAAATTCACATGCCATAGGCAACAGGAACAATTGCTAGATAAATCACACTCCTGCAGGGAAGACTTAGCACCCTCATCTTGCAGCTCCAAAACCAGACGTGGCTTCTGCTTAGTGGAAACGTACTGACTTGGTTGGAGCCCGGCAGTCTGCTGCACCCCACTACTTGCCTGAGTTGTCCCCAGCCTCTCTCTGCAACTCCTGGGGAAAGGCACACGTCAAACTCCTGGGCTAGGCAGGCATCTAGCTCTACCTCTCTCTGAGCCTTGTAGCTAATCCCTGGTGTATTTGGAGTTTGGGAACAAGCAAACAGCAATGGATCTGATCTGCCTGCGAGTTGCTCATTACCTCCTGCAAAAGGCTGAGCATTTTCATCTCACCGCGTACCCAGACACCTCAGGGCAGTGCCCTGCTGAAGTTGGTACTGCAATCTTCTGCCTTGGTAGCCAGGGAGAAGCTGGGAGTCCAACTACAATCCACTTGTTTGTCCTGGAGATAAGAAGCCCCTGCAAGTTAGTAATAGGTCTGCTTACCTCACTGACTCACTTGTACACTACTATCCTGTCATCTGGGAAGGGAACTCCTGCACAATGGGGTCTGAATCTTAAATGATTTAATTATGGCAGAAATACTAATCTGAAACCACAGCTGAATTATGTATTTGTGGATAATTGTTGCTTTCCATCACCAGGCTGAAAAATTCATAATTTCTGGAGGATTCAAAGAGCTTTTAATTATTGCAGAGAATCTGGAGAATAAAGCAGGAGAGTTATTCCCCTCTCTGCTGCCATGGCAGGACTCACCGCTCTTGTCACCGAGAGGAATCTGTCATAGCTAATCAGTACGATGTTGAAGACCGAAGAGGTGCAGAGCAGGTAATCAAATACCAGCCAGAGTTTGCAGAGGCTTCTCCCGAAGATCCATCTCCCCGTCAGCACATAGGGCACGTACAAGGGAATGCAGAAGGCACCTGCAACCAGAGGGGTCCGTGGGCATTGAGATGCGGGAGTCTGCAGGCTGGCTGCCCCCCGGGGGAGCCGGGCCGGGTCCTTCCCCCGCCTCGCAGGAGCCCCGCAGCCGTCTGCGGCCGCCGCTCGGCTCTCCCCGCCCGCCCGGCCGGCGGGAGCAGCCGCGGGATGTCGGGAGGGGACCCCGGGGCCGCGGGAGGGTGTCGGGGGGCAGAAGCGGGGCACCGCCGGAGGGGACCCCGGGGGTGCCGGTGGGGGGACCCCGGAGCAGCCGGGCAGGAGGCGCCCCTGCCCGCCCCGCCGAGCGCGCGCTGCCCGCTCCCCGCTGCCCGCCCCGCCGCGAAGTTGCTGCCGGGCCGGGCAGCGGCTCGGCGGGCGCGGAGCTCCGCGGGGCGCGGCACTTTACCCACTAGGAAATCCGAGATGGCCAGGTTGAGGAGGAAGAAGTTGTTCTGGGTGCGCAGGCTGGAGTCCGCCACGAAGGCCAGCATCACCAGCGCGTTGCCGGCCACGGTGACGGCGATCAGCAGGGCCATCAGCGCGCCCAGCACCGCCGTGCCGGCGGCGGCGAAGCGCCCGGCGGCGGCGGAGCCGTTCAGCGCCCCGCCGCTCTCCATGGCCCGCGCCGCTCCGCGCCGCGCCGCAGCCGCGGGGCTGCCGCCCCTCCCCGCCCCGCCTCCCCCCCCCCCCCGGGGCCCCCGCCCCCCCCCCCCCCCCCGCCCCGCCTCCCCGCCCCTCCGGGGGCCGCAGCCCCGCGCTGCCCTGCGGCCGGTAGGACCGGCACTCCAGCCCTCAGCATCCCTGCGTCCCCCCGGAGCAACCCTGAATCCCCCAGAGCATCCCTGCATCCCTCTAGAGCATCCCTACATTTCCCCTTCCCCTCTCAACCCAGGAGCACCCCTGCATTACTCCAGAGCATCCCTACATTCCTCCTTCCCCCTCAACCCGGGAGCATCCATGAATCCTCCCAGAGTATCCTTAACTTATCCTTATCCTTACTTAAAGGGGGCTTATAAGAAAGATGGGGACAAACTTTTTAGCAGGGCCTGTTGCGACAGGACAAGGGGGAATGGCTTTAAACTAAAAGAGGGTAGATTTAGGCTAGATATAAGGAAGAAATTTTTTACAATGAGGGTGGTGAAACACTGGCACAGGTTGCCCAGGGAGGTGGGAGATGCCCCATCCCTGGAAACATTCAAGGTCAGGTTGGACGGGGCTCTGAGCAACCTGATCTGGTTGAAGATGTCCCTGCCTGTGGCAGGAGGGTTGGACTAGATGAGCTTTGAAGGTCCCTTCCAATCCAAACTATTCTATGATTCTATGATCCTTGCATTCCCCACAGGAACATCCCTGCATCTCCCCAAAGCATCCCCCCAAGATAAAGGCCACAGGGAGTGCTTATGGTTCCCGCCTCGGGGTCTCTGCCTCAATGGAGAGGAGTGGAGGTCAAGGCTTAACTTGTCTTTTAATCAGAGGTCAGCCAGGAGTGGTCTCTGGGCAGGCGGAGGAAAGAGGGTGATGCCCTTGACCGTGCCCCTCACCGGCAGCAGGAGGAAGAGGTAAAGCTGCCTGGGAGCAGGCAACTCTTTACCAAGTGGCCATGCCACTYGGTCTGCAAACCAAGGAGTCCTTGCCCACAGTCCCCAGCTCCAGGGGGATGATTAACGCTCCCTTCTCCCTCCACTTGTTTAGCTTTTCAGAGCTAAAGAGAATAACTTCTGTTTGAATACTTTCTTCAGTTGGTGATACTCCAGAATGAAGTTACCTGCCACTGTAAAACCCCTGTGTGCAGACTGCAGGAGTGGAAACGTCTTCACGGGTGTCGTGTCACTGGGGTAGGATCAGCTCACCACAATCACCACCTCTGGAGAGCAGCATGGGGATGCGCAGAGCAGCGGCATTGGAAACCAAGAAGGATACTGGCTGGAGACCCTGGCCGAGTGCCTTTCTTTCTGGGGAAGTCTGATAAGTTGTGTATGTCTTTGAAGAACAGAGCAAAAAAGCAAAGCAAGAAAATTGTGCAAACCCAGAAACATGCATGAAGCTAATGCCCGGGGGTTTGCCGCTTTCTGATTACTCCAAAAGCTATTTTCACATCAGGAACAGTTACAAGCCTCGCAGAATTCCTCTTCAAACCCACCACCACGGCCACTGTCTTGATAGCAGATGCTGATCCTGCTGGGAGGAGGCTGAAAAGGCTATTTTAAATCACGGTAAATCATCTGCAGCCAGCAGAGCCGGGAGGTGAGAGCACCTCTCAGCACGGCGCAGGCAGGGAGCCTGCCAAGCGCTCCCACAGGGCTGGCCTGTGGTGGCACCCACCAAAGGGTGGCCTCCAGCAAGGACCAGCCTCATCCTGTCCCTTAACTTAACCAGCCTCATCCTGTCCCCTTAGSAAGTTAAGGGGATGCTTAGTTAAGGGGATGCTCAGTGTGGATGCCCACACTGAGACAACGTGCTGGTTCTGCTTTAGATCCGGGCTTTCTTTTCCCAGGTGCTGTGCCGGGGCAGTGCAGGCAGGTTGTGCCTGACGGGCAGGCAGCCGGGCAGGCCTGCAGCTGCCTGATGCGGTGTGTCCCCTTCCTCAGAGAGCCAAGTGTCCCCAAGCCACTCCACAAAGCAGAGGACTCGGTCCTCGCCACTGCCATGTCCCGACGGAGGATGTCACTGTGGGCTCGTGGGAGCCACGGGTGGGAGCGCAGAGGATGCTGCATGTGCGAGAAACTCCTGGTCGGCGGGATAACGGCTGGAGGGTGCTGTGCACCCGTGGGAGGTTTCGAGGAACTTCGTGCATGGCTTCAGCGCTGCCTGGAGGAAGATCAGATTTAACCACACGCCCCGCTGAATTCCCACCGGGATGGTGAGCAGCTCGGCTGTGCAGCTGCAGCATGGCTGCAGCGGAGAGGACCTGAATTTTGTGCATATCGCCTCAGATGTGATGGAGAAAGGGCTTCTTTTTCCCATGATGTTTAATGAACTCACAGATCACTTTCATTCTGTGACTGTTTGTGATCTGGTGTTATTTGTAATCTCTAGCTATTCAGACAATCATTAGTATTCATTGAAATGTTTACAAATTCCAAATTATTGTGTGCATGTTGCAGCGTTATCACTAGGAGCAGTTTGCTGTTTGTTAGCTGTCATTCATTATTCAGAGTTTTCACCATCCAGATAGAAAGCAGAAACCGTACTTTGTACCTAAGGTAATTTATAAAGTGATTTGCAAAATATAACCTCAGTTATTGTTTATCCAGAGTGATTTGCCAGGAGTGCTAGATAAATAAGAGATGACAGAGCTTAACAGGCTTCCTGGTCCTGATGTTTCTCTCTTGCTTCAGCAGAAGGACAAATGTATTTCTAATATATTTCAGGAAACATGCTATCTTGGTAATAAAACAAAGGAAATCACCCAACCTAGAAGGGGTAGTTAGAGCAGATTACATACAGACATGCAAGCAGATGGTATGATAGCTAACGTTTTGCCCTGGCTTACGCAGTACATATGCCACATGTAGATATCCCATATGTTCATAAGTGCTTATATATGTTCATATAGGGTGTATTGATCACCCTGCAGTCAGCCCATGGGGTCCTTTTCTGGGATAGGAGGCCTCCAGAGCCTCAGAGCCCGAATACTGCTTAATTCTTGTGTAGAGGGGCCAAAATGGGACCTCACTGGAGGGTCAGAGCTATAAGCTCTCCTGAGCCTGGTTTCTGTTTCCTCTAAGGTTGTGACTGAGAAGCAGGGACTGGGGACAGCAGATGCAGGCGTCCCAGCCCAGAGCTCCCTCCTGAACCCGCTCTCGAGGGCTTCTGCCCRGCTGCAGGGATGTCCCAGCTGGCTGCAGTGAGGCAACCAAAGAGCAACAGCTTGCAGCCTCGGTGCTAAGGTAATTCAGTGTTTCCCGAACGCACACGCGTGGTTCAGCTACRCTAGCAGACAAGCCCTAGAAGCCCCCAGGAAGGGTGAAGAGCTGGGGGCAGCCCTGCTGCCACTGCCTGCAAAGCAATTCCTCTCCTGGGGGGCTCCTGAGCAAGGGGCCAGGAGCTCTCCTCCCCTCTCTGCTTCCTTCCCTACTTTATTTTTGAGAAGCATTTAGCTTGAACATGAATTCTGCAGATCTTCTGTGTCTTTAAAAAGAGGCAAGAGTAATACGTGGCTTTTTTAAGGCTGCTTTGTACTGGAACAGAAGTCTGCACTTGAAAGTTGTTTCGCATTCAAGCAGAGGGTGAGTAAGAAGTGAATAACCCTCTTGTAAGATGGCTGTTCTGGGGAGTTCTCTATGATGTGAAGCCTTTGGGCTAAGAGACAAATAGCTTCTGCAGCCTCCTGGTGTTTAGGGAACTCGAGCTTTGGATGTAATTTAGCAGTTGGCCCTATCCTGGGTTTTGGGCACTGCAAAGTTTGTATATTGCCACATCACAGAGCAGTGCCTGAGGACCATCAACTGCTGCTGGCTTTGCTAAGCCTTGCTGGTGACCATCGCCTCTCTGCTTGGTGTTGGCTACTGTGGGGAAACAGGCCATCGGTCTGACTCAGGGGGTGTTTTGTACATGCTTTGTATGCRTGTGGCTTAGCGCCACTTGCTTCTGTTTCTGTTGTTTATTATTTTAGTTTGGAGGTCCTAGAGGGACCAATTTGGAGTTTCCTTTGCACAGACATATTTCCTCTGTTCAGYATCTCATTTAGGTTTTCACCTGTGACTTGCAGAATTGCACATAGATTTACAAGCTGGACAGAGGAGGTACGGAGTTCTGCCTTCTCCAAAAACTCTCATCCAAATAAATAAAGTTTCCATGCGGACTGATTATGCTGGCCACCAAAGACAGAGTGCTGGGATCCGCTCTTCCCAGTGAGGCACCTTCTTCTACAGGCCAGGTTTAATTCTCCTTGTTTCTAAAATTTAGCATCCTGTAGTTTTATTAAATCCCCATAATTCCCATCTTATAAAAATACTACGGTTTTATTAAACACCCAGTTCAAGATGTTTTCACTGTAACACTCGAGGGATTCCTTGAGCTACAAGGCATATGCTATAGTCCATGTCAAATCAGAGCCTATTATACATGCATCTGTTTTGTCTTGGACCACTGTCACTGGTTACCTCATGCATTTATTTGCAATTCATGAAAATCTCAAGACAACATATGCCAAAACACTTGATGTGGAGAACCATGGCACAAAACCTGTGTTCAGCTTTTTAGGAGTGCTGTAGAGATGCTGAGATTTTGTTAGAAGCTTGTTCACATTCTTAGATTTTGTTAGATGTTCCTTATCTTTCTAATGAACCAAGAAATCCAGATGCAAGGAGTTGGATTGCTCCCTGCTCTGGGAGGCATGTCAATATGTCTGTGATGAGATAACTTTGTTGGCTTGCTTTCTTATTTTTATCTGATCCACTTAAGTTTTATTCCATGAAATGTCTTTTTAGCTCTGAAGAGTACATTAAAGAGTTTCTTAAAGACGGCACCATCTTGTCCACAGGTAGCTCTTCTATACAGTAAACCTGGAGCTAGGAGGATATTCCTTTTTAGCTGGTTGATTAAATATTGCTACATAATTGTCAGCATCTCCCACCTCCAGAGACTGTGATTTTCTACAAATGACAAAGTGATAATCATGCTTGAGTCATTAAAACAAAAACAAATTTATACACACTGTCTCCCTACGGTTTGTCTCAGAGAATACATGACCTGAAATCACTTTCACGCACATCCCAGTCCAAACCAACCGAGATGGTCACAGCCAAATTCTACATACAAATACCCCCAACTCCATGAAGCAGCAGATGGCTGAAAAGGTTCTGCTGCCCCTCTACTCCAGGCACATCTATAATTCAGTGCTTGCACTGACATGCTTGGCTTTAGCTCAGGAATCATACGGCGCTTTGACATCAGTAGAAGTGCCTCTGTCACGGGGCACAGATGTGTGGGCAAAGCATCCCACCCGTGGGTGAGCTCAGCTGCGCCAGGGCACACGCGTGTGCCCGTCTGGGCGTTGCTCTCGCTTGCTTCTTCGTGAAGGGGAGAGATGGAAGCTCCCGTTTCTCCTGGAATAAATCAAATAAAACCAGTAAATTAGGTGCTAATGACGAGGGGGTTATTCATAATCCGTGGGGACAAAAGTAATGTCCCCTGGATGTTGATCAGCCTCGTTCCACCCTCCCACGGAGGAATTTGCACTTTGGTACAGGTTTAGATACGCATCATTGCAATTACACAGTGAGGACAGCTGTGTCCCGAAATCAAGAGTTATGGAAATCAGAAGACACATTAGCATCAGTAACATTTAATGGGGAAATGAGAGCTTTCTTGATACCTTCTCTTTGATGTATGTCTGTCTTCGCATTTCCACGGAGGCAGAACTTCCACACTGAGGAGTTTGCTCTTCCAGGGGGCAGTGAGGATGCGCAGGGCTGGAGGCAGGGCAAGCTCCAAACCCCCAGGAGAGATGCTGTTATTGCTATGCATGAATTGTAGTTTTTCCATTGCTTATTTCTGTCCCATGGAGCCAGCTTGTCTATGAAACAAACTTTAAAGAAAGAGATTATTAAAAAACCTCTTTGTGTTCATGTCTTTACTGATGAGGGTTGAAAGTGCTCTGACATTCACACAAGTATCTGTCACTATGAAACCTGTCCCTTTGTTTTATTTCCTTTTCTTCTGCCTTTCGTCATGGGAAATGTTTATTCAGTTTGGAAAATTCCCTTTTTTGAGATCCCCTCGCAAGTTACCAGCATACGTGGATGAGGGTAAGGGCAGTATAGCAGAGAAAAGAGATTCCAGAGCAGCTGAGGATGAAATCTCCGGAGGAACCCTTGAGCTCCTGCTTTGCTGGACCATTGAGCTACTGCACAAATGGGGAAGCCAACCCCTGATATAAGTTTTTTACATGTAGCATCAGAGGATAGGACACAGAAAATACCTGGGGAGCATTTCCCATTCTAGAGACACCTTTCCAGTGAAATGCTACTCTTTGATATATATTTCTCTTTTAAAAATAAAAACAATAACAACAACTTGTCTGTCAAACTTGGGGAGCTATTAGGACAGAAAAATAGCAGGGCAATCCAAACCTGGATGGGACATCATGAAATCAGTTGTTGGGTACGTTCATCCTGCTGCTCAGCCAGATGTCAAAATGACTTCTGCTGGTGGCAGAAGGTCTTTTCCTTACCACGCTGCAAGGGACTTAATTGAGCAAGTTTAATGTTGGATAAAGACGATGATGACAAGAATAGTCCTCAAAAATGCTAAGAAAAAACAGCTTTCAAAAAGGTAGGAGGAGCACTAACATCTCTACTCTCAAAGCAGCACATGCTGAAAGCCGTACTGCAGGGCACCAACGGCACCAGAGCCACTGCGTCTCTGAGAAGAACCAGAAATGCTGGAGGAGAATTGCCCCCAGCCTGGGCATGGTATGTGTCCATCTGTGTTCAGAAAAAGTCCTACACCTTTTCACTTCTTTCTTTTCCTTCCTTCTTTCCTCTCCTTCCTTCTCTCTCTCCGTTCCCATCTGTAGCTGTAACCTGCAAATCCAAACTCCCAAAGCGTCCAAAAATGTATCCTTTAGTGCAGGGAGACTGTTCGTAGTTGGACCTGTCCCAAACTACCGTGACTGTTTTTGGCTTCTTGGGAGCTAACTTCTTAAAATTACAAATCACCTTGTCATCAAAGCAAGTCACATTTCTAGCCTTGTGCAAACCAACCACACTTTTGTGAGCATGAAAATGCTGAGTTTAGCTACTCTGGGGGAGGAAAACACAGCAGAGCAGGATCAGTAATATGGTTAATAATGAAGTAACTGTCTGATCAGAATTAACACCTGGTTCTTGTTAAGGCCAATTCAATATTGCATTTTGAAACAAAAATTTCAGTGCGCAAGGGGAATAAAAACAAAAGTCATCCTGCATCTATCTGCTTGGACCGACTTGGCAGCTGCTGTTAAGACCAATAGATGTTTTCAGAGAGAGACAGCAGGGTCTGAATAAGAAGACATGATATCCATATACACCTGCTACCAACGATGCTGGAAGCATTTTGCCACGTGGAGGAGTAAATGTTAAAGCTCTGTTGAAAAAGTATCAGTTAAATTTTGTACTCCATCAGGGGATGGTTTAAAGAAGCAGGGCTGGGCTTCGTTCCTAATACTTTTAATGGCAGTAAGCGGTGTAGGTTAGGAGTGACGTGAGGACATTTGGGAAGGACTAAACAATTTCTAATTGAAGCCAGTGCTGTTCCCAGGCAGATGGAAAAATGGAGCAGCTGTAGAGAAATGAGCTGGGTTTCTCTGGGCTTCGGTGCAAGCTGCAGCACAGTGTGCTCCTTAACGTTTCATCAAACTTTATAAAACTTCATGACACTAAGCAATTAGAGGGGTAGAGTTTAAGCCCACTTATGGAGTCCATGGTTTTCTTCAGAGCTACCACCAGGTTCTCGTGGGAGAAGACCTACAAATGTCAGCTCCCTCGCTTCCCGCTGGCCCGTGGGGGCCTGGAGGCGGGGAACTCATTGGTAACCTCGTGTAATATTTAACAGACTTCCTGGGCTAATTAAGTATATTACTTTATATGGTAACTAACGTATCTCTAATATGTATCAAAATTTAATTCAGTTTAATTCATTACTGCCGCTCAATGTGTGCCCAATTCTCTTCTCCCTTACAAAGATGCAACCGCATTAATTCATTGTGTGCAACAGGGAGGACAACGTAGCCCTCGTTCTGCCAGATCATCTCCAAGCAGAAATATAAAGACAACTTTGCTCTTGTCTCTGCACAACTTGACTGAACCAAGAGAGTTCCTTCAGAGTCACTGGCGTAGTAGAGGGTGGAAGCTGTTCCCAAACCCTCCCATCAGGTGTTCAGTGTCTCACAAGCTGGAGGGTGCTTCAGACACAATATTTGAGGGGCTTTTCTGTAAGTCAAAGCTTGGATTCGCTGTCTGGTACTTATTCCCCAAGCATATGTGGTTGTAAAAGCAACACAGCACAGAAGGAAGGGTATTTCTCTGAAGAGCAGAAGGCAAACAAGATCTTCGTTGCTGAGATTAGGAAAATCAGCAGTCTAGCTAGCTTTAACTGGTTTATTTGACCACTTGACTTCTGCAAAGCCCCTGATAATGAAGCCTGGTGTCTCCAGGCTGCTAGACAGCGACTAGCCAAGAGGGACTGAAGCTTGTTGTTACTCTCTTCCTCTCCAGTGGCTCCTGTGAAATGATCCAGTGGCTCCCTCTCCTGTGGCGTTTGTCCAGGTCCTATGGACAGCACTCCCATTCACCAAGACATCCTCTTCAGAAGAAGTCCCTCTGCCATGCAGACAGGGCAATCTCCGCTGTTCCAGGCTGGGCTGCACCTCTTTGGAGTAGGGGACTCTTCATCTGAGCCAGCCATGAGAAACAGAAAAGGCTCCTGTTCACACGCAACCCCTGAGAGCGGCCCGACACCGCGCTCAAGGAGCCCTGGGATGGGTACACGGCTTCTCACCGGTGACCTCTGCGCCGGCTGGAGACCTCATCTGAAGTGTGCGGGTTGTTCCTAAGAGGAGAGAACAGGACATTAAAATTAAAAACTCTGCTCTGCTGCCCAGGAGGGCAGGGAGGAGATGCTGGGGAGGTACAGCAGAATGGAGATGCAGGCAGAATTGGCTTGGGTGGATGAAAGCTGCCTGTCCAAAAAGTCGCTGTACGATTATGGGCTGTGACCGGCACCTTCAGAGGGGCACCCTGGGCTGACCCGCAGATCCACCTCCCGAGGGATCCTGGGGGCGAAGGGCAGGCAATAGTTACTGGAGACACTGCTGTTGTCACTCTTAGCAGGAATTTCAAGTGGCTGTGCTGCTAAAAGCACTTTCAAGGGCAATCTGTGAAAGGCTGTAAGGTCCAACAGCTTCATAGTCAGTTATCAAGCACATTTTCTCCGAAGGAAGGTTCCCTTCCTAGGGAGAGGGGAACATGTCCCTCTGTCCTTCCAGCCCTCATCAGCTCTGCCGGGTTCCCTGTCCCACCCCCTGCGAGCCACCGTGACCCTTCTTTTCTGTGTTTGAAGAGGCTGGATTCTGCTCAGCTCCCCAGTTACAAGTTTGCTAGCAGAGGGATGGATGCTGCTCCCCCCGCCTGCCCGTTGCCTTCCAAAGCCTGACCCCCAGTCACCCGCAGGCTCCAGATCAGTCTAATTTAGAAAGACCTTCATTTTCCCTGACTCCTGGCTTTTCTCATAAAAGCCCCTGTCTCAACCCTCTCTCTTGCTGCTCATGACAACACCAAGCCTGCCCTTAGATCTGTCTAACAGAGGCAGATAGAAAATGTATTTCATATCGAGCCTCGGTGTGCCTAATGTATTCTCTTCTATTAGCTATTGCTCCAGGTCCTGATCTCCGATTCCTCATCTTTTCAGGCTTCCTTTTGATGTTCGTTATAAGGCAGCAGAGACTAATAGAGAGCATGTCAGGCATCCTACTACAACAGCATGGGGAAAAGGGATTAAAAGGGACGTGGTGACAGGAGGAAGGCAAAGCATTTAGGAAGCATCAGCTCCCTGCAGGSGAAGCTGCAACGATGCTCAGGATGTTTTTGCCTGTGCTGCTAATCTACCGTCCTCCCCTTCCAAGCCCAAACCTAYGTTCCTGGAGCTGCTTTGGCCTCTAGACAAGCCAGTCATTTGGAGTCTGATTTGTGCAGAGAGAAATAGTACGGGGCAAAGGAACCAGAGCTCTCCCGGGTCTGGAGAGGAGCTGAACCCCCACTGCAGGTCTGTTTATTAGGCTGGCTTGCAGCAAACAGTGTTTTAGCAACAAAATCCATCTCACCACCCAGCCTGGTGTTTGCTGAGGTTTCTGGGCTGTTCCTCTGTAAAGAAAGGGAGTTTGCTGCTGCTGTAAGTAACAGGATTCTCATTTTCCTGACTGCATTTACGATACTCCTCTTCTTGTGAAACTGCTCAGCTAAGCCACCTCGGGGGACTCCAAATGCTACATGGCTGCCACCGAATGTAACGGTCGCTGTGATCTTAGCAGAGTTCAGAACATCCTGGAACAAATAATGGGAAAAAAAAAGGAAAACTGAAAGTCCTCCTCTCTGCAATAAGTAATCATGTCCTGTCAGCATGTATAAAAATGTGCTCATTTGTTCACATGTGTTGATGTTATACGTGTGATCTCCCCAGCCTGTCACAGCCCTTTTTTGAGCATCGGCACACACTGGCAGGCTTTCACATCCAAATTAATTGTGCAAAGTACACAATATTTTGAAAACAGTTCCTAAATAGATACTCTGTATTGAGCAAGAAGTGAAAGCGATTGGGAAAGCACATGGGTTGCTATTTACAGCAGCTAGACTTCAAGAAGTTTTAGCAAGTTACAGGCCCTCTTGAAAACAAGCAGGAAATATTCCATAATAGTCCTTTAATTGAATTATCATGATTAAGATTTTTTTTTTTTTTTTAAATGATACCAATTTTAGCAGCTCAGACCAGCTGAAGTCAACCTCCCCCTCCCTGCCCTGGCCACGCAGTCCTGCAGAAGCACGCTGTGAAGACATGATCAGGGCTGATGGAGCTTCAGGGGGATGTGCTTCAAAAAGCTCTTCTATTGCTCTGCTCATCATCTTCACAGCTCCGGTCGCTGTGTCAGGCGACAGTGGAAAAAGCAGTGTTCAGTGGAAAAAGCAGCGTGAGGACAAGGAGAGAGGATTGTGTCGGTAATTGCTGGCCTGTAATTATCTGCCATTGTGCATTCTGTTAGCTCTTCCTGCTTCTCATTAGCATAGAGCAGAGAAAATATTTAATTGCAACACTGCTCTGTCTATGGCATTATCTGCAAGCAGAGCAGATCAAATCAGCCTGCCTTGTGGGGACAAGGGAGCGATTAGCTTCTCCAGGGCAGTGGGGTACACCTGATGAAGATCCAAGAGGCAGAATACAAATCGCAGGGTGCTGCGCACCAGTCTGCAGTTACACGAGTGCTGCCTTGAGACGGCTTTTCTCTCCTCTTCTTTCTGCTGATCACTTGGTGGAGGCACAGTCCCACATCCCAGTCAAGATCCCAAAGCACTTTGCAACGTGAGGCTGATTTTCCAAAGCATCCACTTCAGCTTTCGCGCTCTCTGCAGGACACAGCGGACAGCGGGGACAGGGAGTTGCAGCGTGGCTGCTAGAAACCTGGGTCTGAGGTGGGCACACACTTTGCTGTGCCTCATCACYGCGTCCTGTGCGCCGTCATTGCACACTGGCATAAAAACGCAATCCTGGGGTTGCACAACTGCAACGGCTGGGTGGACGGGAGAGGAACAGACCTCTCCTCCCGGGAGGCTGTGCGAGGAGAAGTGAGGTTGAAGAAAGCACCAAAAAAATGTTGCATCCTGCAAGAAAGAGGGTCCGTAACAGTGAAATGCAGCTGGTCACAGACTCTAATTTTATCGATGTGCATGTGATACAGCATGAATCTGAGCTGCTGCACGCAGAGCGACCAGAAGCGGAGGCAAAACTACCCAGACTTGACCTGCGGTCTGCTTTCCAGCGCAGTAAGAGTTGCAAAAGCTGCCCCTTCCTCAGTCCCTGCTCCTTTCGCCTGGGCTGGAAGCTCAGCTCAGGCCCACGTCAGCCAGGTACGGACCAGCGGCAGCCCCCAAGGCGTGGGTTGCCCATGGGCACAGGGTGTAGGTGAGTCCGGCTTCAAGCTTGCTGAGCTGGCTTCACGCTGCGGGCAGACACCTTGGTACCAGGGGACTTTAGAGAGGGCTCTGGCAGCACTTTTCCCCACTGTTTGTGCCATGAAGTGAGGAGCTGGGTTTCAAACCAATGCTCTCTGCTCCTGGCCGCCCTCTTCCCTGCAGGCAAAGGATTTTTTCCATGCCCTGGCCGGRTCTGTACTCACCAGCAGATCTGATCAGCGTGGGTGGTAATATTGACACTATTAATCTGGCATATTAGCCAGAACATCTAAGTTATCACACAGCTCCGCAGCCACCTGATCTCCAGCGCCGATTCCCACAGCCTCTGCGCTGCCGCCCTGAAACGCTGCCACCAGCGTTAGACATAACAGCAGACTTAATTAAAGGGTGGCAGCCTGCCAACATCCAAGAGGCAGAGCTGAGCTGGCTGTGCTGCTTTCAAAGAGGTATTTTTAAAAAAACACTGGGAAATAGCAGGGCAAGCCCTGCCATGCCGATGCCTGCGTGGGTCAAGCATCTGTTTTGCCTCGGGTCCATCCCCCGGGAAGAAGCGCCATGCTGGGGCTCGGCTGGTCCCTGATCCTGTAGCTGACCCCGCTCCGGGGATGCTTGCAGGGACCCTTCCCAGTGGGGTGCATGGCGGGGTGTTGAGTCTCTTCTCCATCCTGCCCTGCTGGAGAGGGTGATGGAAAAGTGGAGTCCCCCCATTTCTGCAGGCTGGGGTGGAGCTCTGGGCTTTTCCCCTGCATCACTCTGTGTGCAACAAGGGGTTGCGGGCGATGGGCCACAGCCTCGTACTCCAAATGTGCGTTGGCAGAGAGCTGAACGCACAGACCTGCTTCCCTGCCCAGCTCGCCTGCGTCAGCCCCAAGGCAGTCTTGCTAATTCCTCACTTTTTGGATCCTCAGGTTTATTCACTCCTGCGACAAAATGAGATGAAGCGACATGTTTCCGTGGTTGTCGGGGATCTAAACATCTCCTCCCCAGAGACCCCAGCAGGAGCGAAGGATGGCGACCACCTGACTTAGGTCCCAGCCCTGCTACAGAGTTGTCATGGCATCTGCCCCTCCGGGCCCTTCCCGAGGCCACGCGCAGTCTGATAGTGTCGGTGCAACCTCGATGTTGGAGGATCCCCATGGATGAATACTCGCTGCCCCTCCTCGGAGGACAAAAGCATTTTTGCATCTGGAAACAAGCACAAGCAGCTGCACAAAAGCAGGACAAGGATGAACCAACTGTGGGAGGAGAAAGGTAAAATCCTTGGGTACCACTTTGAACCAGGCAGATCCCTGTGGCACACGTGCTTCGCAGCTCTAGGCAGATACCAGACAATACCCTGATTATGGGAATGCATTTAGCATTGTGCACCAAATTGTGTGAATGCCTGGTTAAAGAATAGCTATTCCAACAAAAAAAGAAGACCAGAGAAAAAGAAATCAGCCTTTGGTTTCTGAGTCTTTGCTTTGCTTCACACTCAGGATTTGGTCCACTGTGTATCCAGAATAATTATTAAGCAAGTTCTGATGGAAGAATTTTATTTACCCAGCCTCAAAAAGGAAGAAAAGAATCCTTAATAKTTGATTAGATCAAAAAAGCGTAATTTATTTTTCAATAAGTGCTTTAGATGTAAGATCAATGGCTTGAGGTTGATTGATAGGAGCTGTTTGCAAAGACCTTAGATCTAATTGTACTCAGRCAATCACACGGACTTTTTCTTTGACTAATACTAGACACCATCCCTCTTGTACAGATGGGGGAGGTACCAGAAAATAGCAATACTTTGCATTGCAGAGTTGCTCAGCAACTGCCCCATATTATTTTTGAGTTGTCCCTGAGTACAGCCTCCTTTCTCTTTGATCTTTGCGTAATTTTTGTTGCTGCTACTTCTCAAAAAAGACAACATTTTAAAAGAATTGCATCTCCATTTGCCACAATCTTTTTTTTTTTTTTCCCAAGCACAACTGAAGCCTGATGACATCAGGGAAAGCAGTGCATTTCTCTGCAGAGGGGAGGAAACTAAGGTCCATCTACTCTGCTRCAGCCTTTCACGGGGTATTGGGGAACCTGGGCTCCTACAGAGATTTAGCATCTGTTTCTGTACGTGGTCCATATATGATATTCAGAGGCACAACAACGATGCTTAGCTCTTGCCGCTGAGCTGCCACACAGCTGGGTTTGGGCAGACGAGCTGGTACTAGCACTCCCATTTTGGCAGCGTTTGATTAAGAAATGGTGATGGGGTGATTTGTCTGGAGAAGAGAGTGCCAGGGCTGGGATTTCTCGCTCCCCTGTAATCCCAGAGGGAGCTTGGCATGGAAGGCATTGCTCTACAGTCCTGATTTGGAAGGAGCATCACATTTCACCAACCAGTTATTATCAGCCCTGCTGATAAACGCCTTTACGTGAAGCAAAAAGTGATCCACACCTGAGCTGCTCATCCCAGACCGGTGCTTCTTCTGTGCTCTGGATGACACAGACCCCTCACAGGGCCCAGCAGAAAGGAGCTCCTGGTTATTGTGGTGTATCTGATCCTTTTCTCTCTCTCATTTATTTTCTGCTACTGCCACACACAACTGGGTAACAAGAGGTTTGCACCGTGTTTTGGTCTCTCTTGGGTACCATACACAGAAAAAGAGCAACAAGTAAAACATCAAGTCCCTGCAATACAAAAAAACCCTCAAAAAAACTAGAGAAGAAAATAACCCATGAATTTAAATGGCATTTGCAAATATGAGTCAGGAGCATCTTTTCTGAAATCTCTAGACAGCAGTGTTGTACAACTGCTGCCAGCTACACAGACTAAAACTGGAACGATTTGGTGAGGGTTAGCACAGCCCCTGCTCGAGGAGGACACACACAACTCCTGAGCCAGGTTACATCCCAGCCAGAGGATGTCATCAAGGGAAACAACCAATTTCATCATTTCCCTGTGATCTCAGAGTAACCCCATTAGGCAATCAATTACCCGGGCAGAGCTGCAGAGCCATGTGCCAGGGTTCCTTCTTGCGCTCTTTCCCCAGCGACGGGTGGCAGAAAGTAGCTGGTTTGTTTTGCTGGTGTTTCACCAGGCACCACCCAAAAGTCTGAAAAACAAAACCCTGAAACTTTTAATGCAAATTAACACCCGAGGCAGCAGAAGGAAGCAAATTTCTACATCTAGTAAAAATTTCAGCTTGAAAGGTCTAAAAATAGACTTTTCTTGCCTCGGGAATTCTAGCCTTGCCTTGTAACTCGTGGTGCTGCAGATTATTGCATTCATAATTTAAATGTTGGATGGGTATAAAATTACTCGCGTGGGAGTTATTCAATTTCTGGTAAGTACATTTACATTAAATAGTGGCTGCACATACAAAAGATAGGAAAAAGCCCTTCCACTTCTGTTTGCCTGAAGCAGTGAGAACATGTGCAGCCTCACAAGACTGCTCTTGTGAGCAGATAATCTTTTTTTTCCTACTGAAAACCTGATAAAGTTCACCATGGCTGAAAGGGCACTTGTGTCTCCTCTCTGACACTTGGCATAGGGCCGCTCTGGACTAATCCCTCTCTGAGCTAGAAAAATACCCAGCACTGATCTGAGCCCTGCCAGGGGTGGCTATTTGTCTAGTATCCAACCATTGCATTTTGTCACCTTGGTGCCTGCAAATCTGGAAAGCCCAATATCACAATGTCCCTGTCCTGGGAGTGTATCTATTCCCCTCTACAACAGGATAGCGGGTTGAGCTTGCTGGGCATCATCAGGTGGACCACGTATGGCACAACCCAAGTGAGGGGTGGGTGGCTGCTCCCGTGCTCGCGCTTGCTGGGCTGAAATTTCTTCCCCGACTGTCCCCATCGCTTGCCTGGCTTTCCAGTTGCCTCTGCGTGTTTGGTTTTGCCTGTGCTCACGCAGACGTGTGCAGGAGATCCTCCTCCGGTGCTGCCTGGCGAAGCAGTGGTGGGATATCCACGGGGCCACAGTCTGGGGCCCTGCACCCAAATTCATGAGTTTGTATTGAATAGATGGGAAGAGGAATAGACTGGGAAAGCAATCCACCTCGCAGCAGGCCCCGGATGAGTGGAGGGTTTTGCCAAGGCAGAGATGATGGTAAGTCACAACAAGCCTCACTCCAGCCTTTAATTTGGAGGCAGGAGTTGGGGTTCCCTTCGAGGTCCATCCTTCCCGCTGCCTGAAATCCTCCCAGATCTCTGCTCTGTGCTTCTGGAGTGGATGCTCTGCGTTTATGACAACTGAGAGTTGGGGTTGTTCAGCCTGGAGAAGAGAAGGCTCTGGGGAGGCCTTATTGTGGCCTTTCAATACTTAAAGGAGGCTTAAGAAAGATGGGGAAAGACTTTTTAATAGGGCCTGTAGCGACAGGACAAGGGGTAATGTTTTTAAACTAAAAGAGGGTAGATTTAGACTAGATATAAGGAAGACATTTTTTATGCTGAGGGTGGTGAAACACTGGCASAGGTTGCCCAGAGAGGTGGGAGATGCCCCATCCCTGGAAACATTCAAGGTCAGGTTGGACGGGGCTCCGAGCAACCTGATCTGGTTGAAGATGTCCCTGCCCATGGCAGGGGGGTTGGACTAGATGAGCTTTAAAGGTCCCTTCCAACCCAAACTATTCTATGATTCTGTGATTAATTTGAGGAAATCAGAGGCTCATTGGTCATCGTTCCTTCCTCACCCCACTCCTTCCTGCCCCAGTCTTCATTCCCTCTGCCTCCACGCTCCCAGAGAAGGGCTGTTTCTGGTCTGTGCAAAGCCACTGCCAAAAAACAAGTGCCTGCATCTGGAGAGCCATTGAGGGAGGACGGTTCAGCTGGACCCAGCTCGAGCTGTATCATCGGCAGACCCCAGCCCTGCACCTGAGGGGCTGCAGCAGCTCTGGCACCTCAGCAGCCTGCAAGAAGTCCTGGCTGTCCCCCACCAGCACGGCAGGGTTACTGGGGCACTTGCTTGCCAGACAGCCTGGGGGTTTCAGTGATTTTTTTTTTTGTGATGCTGTTTTAATTCAGACAGTGCAAGCCTACTAATGAATCACATCTTGGTCAATTAGAAGTTTCCTGTGAGTTGTGCCTTCTTGGACATTATTCACACCAGTGTAAATGCCATGCTTGGAGCCAAAATAGAGCTCTGTCAGCCAGGGAGAAACCCTCCCTACGTGTAAATGAGGAGAAAGTACCTGCAAAATCTGCTTCCCAATGACAGGGCTTGAAAAATGCAAGSGTGCTTTGCATCCTGAGCGGCCAAGCACAGGTAAAGCGGCTTCTCCTCCTCCCCTCCCAGCCAGGTGATGAGGAATAAATTGAAATGTGAAAGGGGCCCCGGACAGCGATGCAGGCAGAGCGGTTTCTCACTGCTGGAAACCCTTAGCAGGCAGCCAGCTGGCAGGGCTCCTTCCTGCCTGCCTGCCCGCCCGCGGCCGTGGGGCTGGATGGCTGGGGATGCGGGTGTTCGTGCTCGGCGCTTGGGAAATGCTGCCACCAACCCAGCCAGGCAGACACCCGGGGATGATTTCTCTCTTTACAAAGTTCAGCGGTTGAATTTTCACCCATGGTGAACACCTACCCTCAGCACAGCTCCCTGGGCTGGAGCAGGGTTGTGCTCTGGGTTCAGGACATCATTTCTTTTGCATGGAAATGGGGACAAGTTGGGATTTTATCCTTCTTTCACCATCAGGGTGAGGGAACTGCTACTTGCCAGCTGCAATTTCAACCAATCTGCCTTCATCATGAGAGACTTCTAATTTGGCACTTAGCCTAGTTAAGGTAACAAACCCTGTTTTTCTACAGTGCCCAGACTGAGTCCACCTTACCTTTCTGTTACCAAATATACACACAGTAATCAAAATGATTCATGGTACTTTAATAGACAGAGTAATGCAGCCCCTTCCTCCACAACAGGGTCCTTTCTTCACTCCTGACGGCCATTCTTSTACCTAATCACTTGTTTTCTCCCATTTTCTGAAAGAGCTCCCCTGGACAAAAATAATGCTGGACATGTAAGACATCATTGTGAATATCAATGAAGGTTTTTTTCTTCTCCTTCTGCTCCCAGTTCCTCCTCTGGGCTAAAAGTAAATAGAGTCAGCTGTAGCTGACACAGAAGCTGATGAGGGAGGCACATTAGTTTGTCTGCCTGTCGGGGATTGCTTGTATAGCAGACTTCAGATCCAGAGCCAAACTTCCCAACTCCATCTGGGACAGGATCTGGGACAAGRTCTGATTTTTTTGTTGTTGTTGTTGTTCATGCTCAAATGTCCTATCTATTTTATTACTTTTGATTTTGTGGAATTTCATGATGAGACCCTTTTTATACTTATTTTTAAAACCAATCTGTAAATTGGTATCATTTGTTTTGGGCAAGTTTAGATGCTAATTTTCAAGCACAGAAGATACTGAGGCAACATAAAATTAATCTGGATCTTATTTTGATGGACATGTGTGAATTTGTAGTTACTAATTAGTTTGTTCTACTATTGCGTAGGGACCAGTGACCAGGACTTTGTTATATTCAGTACAGGAGACTGTCCCAGCAAGTAATATGTACATATAAATATTTGCTGGATCAAAGGTGCTAATTTTACAAAGCTAAAGAAAACTACATGCTGAATTGATTTGGAACAGTCTATAGTGTATCAGTAAAAAAATCTTACAGTCTGCTATACCCAGTGATTTTTTTTTTTTTTTTCTTTTGGCAGGTGTTGCTGGCAACCACAAGTGGTAGGGTTAAAATCCAGGGATTTTTTACAAAATTGCAGGGCTGAACTGGCCTGAGCCCATTCCCAGGGTCAGAGGGAACTGGTGCTGACTTGGGGAAACACCATGCTACTGAATTAATAGTGTCTAATTCACTAAATAGCTTAATGAAATTCATTTACCTGACATCAGCAACACCTCCATATTACCTGGGCAGTAGAAATCTGTTCTACTTTCTGACTTAGCATGGGGAGTATCCAAAGAAAAATATCCCTCATACTGTGGGCTGTGAGGAGCATCCCTTCGCCCTGCCTCGTGCACCCCCATCCCGCTCAGCCACTTGTGACGGGTGAGATCCTGGAGACAGAGATAAGTTACCAAGGAAGCACTCAGGTTAAATTTTACTCACACGTCAATTCTGATCTTGCATCAATAGGTATAATTAGCTTCTATTGACTTCAATTTCCAGAAAGCATCATACAAGCCATTGAATTAATCTCTGATGTAAGTACTGCCATCCATAGATAGAAATTTGGTCCAAAGAGTATAAGGTAACTTGCCATGCTGCTGTACACGTAGCTAAAACCAGACATTGTAATTAATTCTAAATAAGATGCTCTTGTGGCCAGGTTTGACAAATAAACCTCTATTAGGATATAAAGCATCATTGATCGTTGGCAGATCAACTGGCGGCAGCATGACGGTGCATGGGCACTGGGAAAATAGAGCGTCTTCAGATCTGCTCCTGAAACAAAGACAGCCAAAGCTCGTGGGTACCTAGTGGGAGTGGGTTTCTAAAAGTTGGGCTCCACGGGGGCTCCGGTATCCCCCTGCGGTGCTTCCCAAACCCTCTACAAGCGTGTGGGGGATTGAAGCTGTGAGTCAAAGCGGATCCGTCCCCATCTTCCCTGCTATGGAGATGCAAGAAAACCACGGACTTTCATCCCAGGGAAGGTGAGATGGGATATGGAAACAACCTAGTTCTGTCYGATTATTTTTATGCCGAGCACAACCTCCTGCTCATCTCTGCTCATCTCCAGGAGCGGGAGTTTCCAGTGCCAGAAGTCATATCTGGAATTAGAGTAATTCAGGATTCAGCTAAGAGTAACACCTAGACTTCGTGCGAAAGCATGTTTTTTAAGAAGCTTTCTGGCTTACTGTGGAAAGCCCCTTGTACGCTCAGCATTTGGCTTTTAAGCTTTCACAACTTTGACCACAGAGATTTTCAAAACTTTATTTTATATTGAAGAGAAGTGGCTCAGACCCTGAGCTGCCCTCCGCTGAATGGGTGCAGCTCCCAGGGAAATTATCGCTGAAGCAGAGGATACAGGCTGTTGTGTCTTTTCCTTTCCATGCCGTTACAAAGAACATGCTTATTCAGCCTTTTAACAGACTGGCTATTTCTATTTATTCAGCTTTTGCCATGTTCCTCATTATTTATGGATTTCTTTTTCTCTTGAATTGCTTTTCTTCAAGATTCTGGTTAAAATTCATGTGGTTTCAGCATTACCATGTTTTTCACTAAAGCCTTATCAGTGTTACCAATGTCTGCTTTTTTAATGTCTTTTTTATATTAAATAAATCTACATGACACTAGCTCTTTCACAATATCTTCCCTTTTTTAGTGCCAGCAACTCAAAATACACTATCATCGTCAATAGAATTCATAATGTCTATTTTGTGAGATGGGACAGGCTATAGGAGGAAATCTTTATTATTCAGATTGTGGAAGATCTGGATGTTTCCCATTTTGCAAAGTGGTGTCTGGCTCACGTGTATCTGGATGCAGCCTCCTTTCACTTGGGAAGAGGGAGAGCCTGCCACTGCAAGCTCTTCAAGGCAGAAAGTTTCTTTCTATTCCATGTTTGCACAGCCTCCGGCATGGCGTGACAGGGGTGTGCTGTGTTATAATAATCACAATTAATATTTAACAAGAAAACTGCAGAGAACAGGATGTGAAAACCACCATCTCCACCTGGGCACAGCGCGCTTCTCCAGGCTGGTACCTGCCCTGGGCTGGTGAGCTCCTGCCCCGACAGCCAGCACCACCCGGCAGGCAATAACCAGACGTGAGCTGTCCTGCTCATCCTCTTACGAGGTTTGCTCCTTCCCCATGTCCTGCTTCCACGTCCACGTCTCCCTGTGGCTGATGGCTGAGGGTAAACCCAAACCTGTCCCGTCCCTGCCGGTGCCGGGTTGTGCGACCTTCTTCTCTCTTGAGCACACTTATTTCCCTTCTCCACTGATTTTGCAATTAGTAACGGTACGTTTAATCGATTGTTTTCATAACTTGGGGCTTATTTGCCCAGAGATATTTTGGGATTCCTACTCTGCTTTTAATTCACACCCTCCCTTAATCCAAATTATCTTCCAAGTGTGGACAAGCCCCGTACTCCTCTGAGGTGAAGCTGTTGGCAAACAGGAGCGGGAGTGTTTCCAAGCGCGTTTGGCACAGAACTATAAGGACAAYGCTGTGTCTTTGAAACGCTGTGGAGGCACGGTGTGCCAGGAACCCCGGCTTCACGCTGCAGACAGGCATGGCACGGAGGAGAGACCAAAGCAACACCAAGCAGAAGATGCTGGAGCAGTTGCTAACGAATGGGTTTGGTTTTGAAGCTCCCTGGCGAGGAGTCGTTGTCTGAAAAGAGCTTCCCATGGCAGGGGTGAGCACTTGCCCACGCATGTTGGGACTAAAGTGGCTGCCTTTGGCCACCGGCTTATTTGGAGGAGGAGAGAAGAGGCATTTGTCTCTGCTTACATACAACTGGTGAAAGGCAACCAGTATTTTTGCTGTAACGTGCCACATTTCCTTGCATTATCTCTAGATCACAGGATCAATGTGTTTCGTTTTTCCATTCTGCCCTTTCTTATTCTGTCGCAATTCAGGTTTTGTAAATCTGCCGCAGTGACAAGGTTTGCTTGGATCAGTTTTCTAAGCGGACTGCGTTACTCTGCAGGAGGGGAACAGTTGGGTTTATTATAGGTGGAGCTGATGGTTACACCTATGCCTGAGACAGTTGCTCAATACTTTCCACCATAAAAACCCATTTTAATTACTTTTAATGTTGCAAAACTTTTGCCAGCAAGGCAAAATTTTCCATGCCATCTCCTTTAAAAGGTCACTGCTCTCTCCCCTCATTGCCAGCACAGGAGGGAGACAAATACGGAGCTAGATTGTTCTCCCTGTCCAATTTTGGGTTTTTGTGATTTTAGATTGCTAGAGAGCAGCCCCTGAATATTTAACAAAGGAAGAAATTTTCAATTAGCCTCATTTTTGCTAAGCATGGGCATTTAGCTCAAAGGCCCATGAAATGCCTGGGAGAGAATGTTGTGGCAGGCTCAGAATGCGCATGCCTTCATTAAGACCTGAAAAAGCTACACAAATTCAATATTCCTTGGTCATCTAATCAGTGGATTTCTCTTTCCGTGATCCTTTTGGAGAACTCTTCCAGATCAGCTGCTTAGTCATGACAAAGACCTGTTCAGTCAGAAAATAATTTAAATTCATGCTTACTTTCTGTTTGTGGGCCTTTGCTTAAAAGCTGCAATAGGAATATTTCTGTGCTAAATGCTGAGCCTATAATGTTGAGCAATCCAGAAGTGGGCTGCTGAATCAGGGCTTACTGGAAAAAAAAAATCACTTTTCTGGGCAAATCAGGAAAATCTTAAACACAGATTTGGAATGATACAAATTATCCTCTACTCCCAAAGATTTGTATTCCCCAAAGATGAGCCCAACAACACCTGCCTTGCAGCTTCGCCGGGGTGAATGCAGGGATGAAACAACAGGAGCGTATAGCAAGACTGGATCCAGAGAGACCAACAGAGATCCTCAGAGCCAGCTGTGCCCACCCCAAAACACTCCTCAATCCCAGTGCACGTGAGAAATTCTCAGTGGAGATTTCATTTAAAACCTTACATTTGTGCCAGAGCACGAAGCATTATCACTGTTAATTCACGTCTCTCATATTGTCAGCTCATTTAGGGATGAGTAATACTCCAGAATCAATAGACAGTGTGCCAGGTAAAGTATTTGGGGAGGGCAGGAAGGAGCCATSCAGAAAAGGAGTGGTTCCTATTTTTGCTGCTGCCTCACCTCTGAAAACATACTTTACACTAGTGTCGGTGGAGGAATAAATCCCATCACGATGTGGGCCTTTGCTGTCTCTCCTACCTCCGACCACCACCCTTCCCTGCAAGGCTTCTTTGGTGCCTACAGCAGATAACAAGCAATGAAAAGCGTGTTCATGGTGCTACGCCTGCGGCCGGTCCCTGGTCTGCAGCAGGAGCCCTTGCCTGGTGCCCAAACCCGGGTTACCCCCCGCAGATGCAGCCACCCCACCAGGACAGGTCCACCCCTGCCCGGCCCTGCTGACCCCTCTCCCACCGCCTGCACAGGTGAGTTGTTCTGGTGTCAAAGCTCTGGTGTAGCGATGATTTCCCCCGCCAGCCTTGCAGCCATTCCCCTACTAAAAAGCATTTGTATCCACCTCTGATGAACAAGTTCTGTGCTACAGAATTAACACGCGAATTCCTGTATTTGTTTTGCATTGAGACATGTATCAACGTAGAAGATCATTTTGAGGATAAATATTTCTGTGACTCATCTCCCTCCTTCACACCCTACCGTGCCTTACTCAGGCTCCATCTCGTCATTCCCGAGTGGTTTTTGTTCACTCTTGTGCTGGCCCCTCCTGACATCCCATGAGATTTCCTGCTCAAGTGGACAAGAAGCTGTCCCTCAGCAATTGTATCAATGGGTCGTTCTGTCTTAGTGATATGAGACCTACTTCATCCAGACCGATCGGTTTCTAGCTCCTCAGGATGGATGCTTGTTATCCCTGCCGATCTCCTGAAGCACCTCACTCCCTGCACACTTTGCAATTTTTTTTATTTTTTATTTTTTTCCTTTTAAAGTCCTGGTTGCTGGGTCCAATGAGATTTCATCCGATTCTTAGCTCTCAGGTATGAAAAGGGAGGGAAGGAGACATTTCAGTGGAAAAGAGTTTCAAATCTCTCTGATCGTGTAGGAAGTTTACGAGTATGTGAAGGAAAACACCTTGCAGACTCAGAAATTAGAAAGTAAATAAAAAGAGCAGAACAGGTGTTATCTAAAAGAAATATTATGAGTCAAATTGATTTTCAACTCCTGACTCACAGTTTTGATACTTGCATCAACATCTACAAGTAGTCTCAATTGCTTTAGCACACCAGTAATTACTCTGAAGTGAAGGGAATTATTACGAACTTGCCTCCAGTTACCTGTTGTGTATGAACAAGTGCAAGTTCAGGGCTACAGAAATACAAGCACCTGCCAGCTTCTCTCCTGGTAGGGAACGGCTCTAACCCATCAGCCACCAGCCTGTGGTTTTGTTGACCATTTCTCTGGGATTTCCAGGCATCCATTAACCTGCTCAGAGCAGCAGCGCTGGCTGCAGCCGCTTGCTGGATGGGCAGATGAGGGGGACTCAGGCCGCTCAGAAGACGCGGGCTGGCTGGCAGGACAACGTCGGAGCTCACTGGGATGAAGGAACGCCCTGAAAATCAAAATGTCGCATCCCGTGCCCTATGGCTGACATGCGCCATGCCTTAAAACCGGCTAGAATGTTAAAAAAAGTACAAAATTGGTTAAATTCACATCGGTGCACAGCAGATCACGGCATCTATAACCCTCCCACCGGGGCAGAGAGGCCGCTGCGGGACGCGCGCAGCGCTGCGGGGACCCACCCGTGACAGCCCCACAGCCAGGACAGGCGCTGAGCGTCAAAAAACGTTRTCTCCTCCCGCCCCTCAGTCAGGAGAAGACTTCGTGCTACAGAGGTTATGGAGAGCCGAGCTCACGCTCCGCAGCTGGCTGACGGTACAAACGCCCCACAAAGCACAACCAGACGATACCGGCCACAGCACGACCGCGTGTCTTTGTGCAGCGGAGGCTGCACCGTCCCCTCCGAAACGCGACAGGTGAGGCCGCCCAGCGCAGCGGGGGATCCCGGTGCCGCCTTCATCTGCATAGTCCCGCCCCTCCGGCGCGCCATTGGCCAGCAGTCTCCCCAGCAGTGGTGCGGCCCGGGGCTGTGAGCCTCGGCGCCTGATTAGCATTCGCCCCGCCTCCGAGCGCGTGGGCGAGGAAGCTGGTTCGTCGCTTCGGCGACGGCGGGGCGCGGCCGCGCTCTGCAATTGGCGGAGCGGCGCGTCACTCCGCCTCTGCGAGGGCCGCACTTCCGCCTCGGTGTCAGTGGTGCCGGGCGGGGGGGTGTTGCGGTGGGGCCGTCGCGGGAGCGCGGTGCCAGGTAATGCCGCCCTGCCTGCCCCGGGGCGCGCTGCCCCGCTCTGCCCTCCCCGCCGAGCCGCCGCCTTCAGGGGGCTCGGCTCCCCCCACCTGCCGCAGCGGCGACCCCGCTGAGGGAAGGGCGGCAGCGCCTCCCCCAGCCCCGCCCGGGCCTGGCGCGGCCCAGCCCGGCGCGGGGGTCCCCTCCCCGCTGGGCCGCTCCCGGCTCTCCTCAGCGCCGCGGGGCGTCCTGTCAGTCAGGCCGAGGGCGGGGGGCGGCCCGGCCGGGCGCTGGCGGCCACCGGGCCGGGGGAGCGCGGCCATCCCAGCACTGCGCTCTCTTCCGCGGCGGACGCGGGATCCTTGACCCGCTCGCTTGTTTTCTCAGGGCGCTGCGAGTCGTAGGCCTGTGCAGCTGAGTCAATAGCGCGTTGGATTGAAGTGATGTTCCCCTTCCATGTTTCAGCGGAGGCGGCAGACCTCGGGAGCCSCGAGCTGCGGGCTGGGGGGCAGAACCCTTTTCTCAACCGTGGGGATCTTCTCTGGGGAGAGGGGAGGTAGCGGGGGCTGAAGGACGTTGCTGTGCAGAGCACGGGCTGCAGGTCAGCGGAGCTCTGTCAGTCAGTAGGGATGTCTCTAATTGTATTTTTTTTCCCCGATTGCTTTTGGAGCTGGGTAGTTTAGCAAAGGAGTCTATGACACCCCGTTCCCAAGACGAATGTGTTGAGCTCAGCTTCAGCACGATACAGGAGCCTCAAGGGGCCTTTTAGGCCACAGCTGAAGCACAGCGAGCAGTTAGGGTTTATTTGAGTTTGGCTTTTTTTTTTGTTCTTCAGTTACCTACTCGATGTTTCTCTTACAGAGCTCCTGAAAGGGAGACAAGCAAGATGGGAAAAATAGCAGGAAAAAAGGCTTTTTTTTAAATAACATGCCACCAGAACTTCTGCATGGTGACAAAGGTATAAATTATGTTGCCATTTATTTAATTTGGATATTAGTCATGTTTGTGCTATCTGTATGTTTGAATTCAGGATTCCTTTCGGAAGCGGTTTGTTACTCTGCTGCACTTGCAGGCCTGAATTTCAGATGTGGGTTCGAAATCACCTTCTGTTTTTTGTGTCTGCCATAGCCTTGTGTTTCCCCTCAGAAGTATCTGCCAAAGCATGTTGAATGCAAGCAGATACTGCTTTCACTTACTGTGAATTTTCTCAATTAAAATACATAGCCTTCATTTAATATTTCAAAAAGGAAAAGTAAAAAGGAGACGCAGATCTGCAGTAGATCAGCATTACTGTACCACTCTTCTTGTAGTGTTTCCTTTTTTAAAGCTTATGCATGCAAGAAAAAATAAATTTGTTTCACTCCAACTTAACCTTCCAAAGTTCAGTAACTCCACGTTCACGTTGACATGTGGGGCAACCACATATATATCATCTTAACAAACTTTATACCAGTATGCTCTGAGACTTCTCAAACCTCAGGGCAATTTCTGGAAGCAGTGACTTGGGTAATTTCCAAACATAAAGCGCTGCGCCATGGGATGGAAGTAGGAGAACTGGCTAAACTAGTATGGAAGCAAGAAATTCTGAGCAGTGTTTTTCCCCTAAGTAACCCCCAGGGTTTTCAGTTACTGTAAACTGCTTTACTGTAAAAACTTTTTTAAAAATAGTTGTCAAGTCATACAAATGTTTGACCATGTGACAGAAAGTTGAGGGCAATCTAGGATAAGATCAGGAGTGATTCTTAATGTTGCTTTCCTGAACCAACAGCACCTCATAATGAACTTGTAACTTCAGGGAATGCTTGAAAGGAAACACTGAGACATTTGCTGTCCAGGAATAAAGATGCCATTTTTCTCCAAAACTAGCTCTTCAGCCATGCCAATATAATCTTATAAACAGAAGACAAAAGTTCAAGATAGAAAATGATGATTAGACAACAAACTCTATGCCTGCAAGTAGTTGAAGACTAGATACGTTAAAGGTTTCAGTTGATGCAATACTGAAAAACAGTGTGGTGCACGTAGTTCTGTTTTCTAACATCTATGCAAATGTACTTGATTTGGTAACTGATCATGGAGGGTAATTTTCACTGTTGGATGGTTTTTTTAAAATCAATTTTAATACTGTTACTACTTTCTATGATACGCTCTTGCTTAAGCTGACAGGTCTTATGATTGAAACTGGTATTTCTTTCAGTCTTTCTTCTTGTGAATTCTACTGTGTGAACTTCACACATCCTGACCTAGAACAAAGGTGGAAAGCTTAGCTTTCTGTTATTTTACTGTTGGCTGGAAAACATACCAGTCGGGTTTTTTCGCTTTGATAAGGCTATATTTTTAAATCACTGTGTGTAGTGCCAGTCASATGATTTTTTTGTTGTTGTTTGAAAGCAAATTCACATGCAAGTACACTGAATTTTTAAGCAGATAATTCATTAGCTTTTGTATTTGAAGTAACTTGTCCTTGAACAATGCAATGTTACATCATGCTACTTGATAACTAGAACTTCCGTTTACAAGTTGGCATTTTTTCTAGTCGTTCACTCAGTATCAATTTTGTCACCCGAGTCATGAAGATATCCAATAAGAAATGTCTGTATTTGATGCTAATATGRTGTTTTAAAATGCTTAGTGTTTAGTCTGTTCTCTGTGAAATAACTGAAATGTTTGGTTCTCTTAACATTTTTTAGAAGAAATGCACAAAATCAGGTGTGCAAAAAATATGCGTTAAATATGGAGTGCTCAACATCTTGAATGTTTTTGCTGAGTTTGAATATGTAACTGATCACAGAGGCCTCTTCACCTAGCTGAATAAATTGGAAAGTGAGAGCAATGAAAAAGTTGGTCACCCTGTATCTGCCATTTCGGAAGATACTGGACTTTGATGTGTTTCCTGTTGCAAAAAAATATACGTTATGTGTTATATCGATTCTTTTATGGTTTTTATTATTTTAYGGAATAGACCACTATAGAACTTGGAATGAAAGAATACATTATCTCAATCCTCGAATTCTTAATAATTAATATGCAGAAGAATGTGTGATGATGTAATTATTTACTTTGTATTCTTAAAAGCTTGTAACAGCAAGTTTGCATGAGAGCAGTAAGCAATTAGAATGTGTCAAATGTGGCTTACCATTACTTTCAGTTATACTCTTAAAAAATTTGTTGTTGATTCAGTGCACAAAGATAATGTCTTAATTTTCAGGATCAATAAGTTATAAGAATAGACTAAGCTTACTTAAACTTGATTTTTTTTTTTTTAAATACAGTTACAATTGGAAATTCATTTGCTGGTCTAGACAGATCCTTTAGATTATTTCAGTATATTTTATTATGCACATAATTTAATGAGACAGATTTCTAGTAATTCACAGCAGCCCTCCATTCAGAAAATGCAGGAGGCTGGATAGTGTTGTCTGCCTGTGATTGTTTATAAATCTGGCGGGAGTGTGCACAAAAGGTGAATTGTGCCTGCAGCTGCAGAAATACATCTGGACCTTTTAATCTTGGCCCTCTTGGTTTTATAGTCCAAAACTTAAACTGGATATTGCTCTGTTGGACACATAACGTCTGTGCTTGGCATTAGATTGAATGGAAACCTTGAGCTGTGGCATTCCTGTTTGAGCTCAATTCGTTTGCTGTGCTGTTCAGAGTTTTAGATGAGATGAGGTTTGTGGCTGTTGGGATGCTATGAATACCTGGGGTATTACAAAGAAGTTTGCATGCTGATGATATTTGTCAAGAAATGTGTTTTCATGAATGGATAACTTCATTATATTTTTACTAGCATTATTTTTACTCTCCTGAGTCAGTTTTTTGTAGGGCTCCCAAAAGAATCTGTTAGTGTATCTCATTGGGTTTTGATTCTAGTGATAGTTCAAAAGTAATGATGACATGGAAAGTTTGAAGATGGTAAGCATTTGAATTCTGAGGTGTCTGTGGTTCACGTCACCCACTTCAGACCTGACCAGCTCTGGCCACTGAGGTAGACTGTTCCCTACAATGTGTCAGTGCGATCAAGTGAGAACAAGAATCCTTTTGATAACGCTCAATTATAAAACTCGTACATGTTAAGGCTACGGAGAAGTTAGCTCACCAGCCTATTTATAGTGGTCCATTTAGCGGCACGTTTGCTTACTGGACGAAATGAGAACTTTGTTAGAAGAAGAGAACTTCTCCCCTGTGCATGTGTTCTTTCTAGGTTTTGCACAATGTCAATGAAACTGTTGAATGGCTGTTTAATAGTGAAACAAAAATGCTATCTGTATTTAGAGATGCAAATAACTTTATTGACACAGCCTTATTTTGTCTTAAATGTAGTACTAAGTGCTGTGCAACCGTTTTATTATCCGAGTGGGTTAATGTTACCGAGCAGATAGCTACGTGGATTCTTTATTAAAACTGAACTCTAAATAGAGATATTTGTCCTGTCTTGAGAAGTCAAAGTTTATCCTTTTTTTTTCTTTTTAATCTCTTGACAACAGCAAACATGGTAACACCCTTATACTGGAATCCATTAAGTATTTACTATAAATGTAGCTTTAAAGAAAATTCAACCATAGCAGAAACTCTGACTTTCTAAAGCTTTTGCAAATTTGTGGTATCATCTTAAAACTCTTTAGCAAATAGTCTGCTAGCTGCGTGCATGAGCTTGTGCTGCAGAATTTCAGTGTGTGAGGAATTGTTGGTAGGCATAAAAATACGGTTTCTTATGCTGCAGGGCTTTGCACTACGTTAGTCAGCTGTTGTCATCCTGCTTTATTTGCAATATGATTGCTATCATAATTGTTTAAGAGTCTCCATGAAAATGATTTGCAAGATACCTTCTATAGAATAAATGTAAAACTACACCTGCCCGGAGAGAATGGGTCCACAGAGACAAAGCTTAAAAAGTGCCTTTTAGTAAGAAGATCTATAAACTAAACCTGTAACTATTTTTATTGTTCTAAGGGTTTTTTCCAGTGATATTATATGCTGTAATTGTCTTCACATTCTTAAACTTCAGTGATCGATTTGTAGGGGTGGTTACATTATGTTGAGAAATACTCAAGCATATTTAATTTTACCTTCAAAGTAAGTTTTGGTTCAAAGAGAAGTGTTCATAAATGAGTAATTATATATCAATGGACACTTGTGTCTAAAGCCACTGTGCTTGGAGTTATTGATTACTTCCCACCTTGTCTCTCTTACAAATAAGATAAATCCTTCAGGAAACTGGTAAGAAGTAACTAGTTTTACAAGACAGTATTGAATTACTTTTTTTTTTAACAGTGTGGCTAGAAATGAGCTGGTGTATCAGTCATGATCGAGCCTAGCATTATGCGTCATGGGTAGGGAAGGCATGTAAACCAGAATTTTGCAATATTTTATAGTTGTGGACAATGAAATAGTTTCCAAGGGAAAGCTACAAAGTCCAAAGAATGCAGTACCAGATGCTCTCAGGTGGAAAAGTGTCTCAAATATTGATGTAGTGTTAAAAATGGAGAACATTTACAGAATTCTGTGGGAATTTCAGTGAAGTGTTTTGCATCAGAAAGTATTAATCTGCTGGAACCAAGTTTCCTTGGTCTTTGTTTGTTTGTTAGGTTTGTTAGAAGTTCTGTGAGCCAGTGTCCTTAGCCATAGAACGGAATTTTTGGCTGAAGTGAAACTGRGGATAGCTGTCAGTTCTGTAGGTGATAGAGCAGTAAACTGCTAGGGTATTTTCTGTCCAGTTTCATCTTTACAATTTTTATGTTAAATAAATACCGCTTCTGATAGCGGTGCTGTAGCTTTATGCTGGGGGCAGTACTCAGTGCGTGGGACAATTGTTGTGGTTTGTTCTGATGCAGAAACAAATTTTGTAGCCTGAACTTGGTTGCAAACCACATTTCTAGCGTTTCAGTTGGCTCTAATTCTTGTGAAGTATCACCAAAAATCTGTGTTCCTGAGAGAACAGACCGTGTTTCTCTCTGCCATAAATCTGTTTGGCTCATGTGTTCAAAACTAAATTTTCAGATGTTCAGTTTGCTGCCACCATTGTTTCAAGTGTTTTAAAAATAAGTTCGGCTAAACTATCAGCTTAAGATGCTTTGCTGCTTTGGTTCTGTGGTGGGTTGACCCCAGCAGGCAGCTGACCCCCACACAGCTCCCACTGCCACGTCCCGGGATGTGGGAGAGAATCGGAAGGGCAAAAGCGAGAAAACTTGGAGGTAGGAACAAAGATACTTTAATAAGTAAAGGCAGGGGAAAAAGCCAAATAGAAATAAAGAAAAACATGAGATGCAAAATGAGTTGCGCGCTATCAGCTGACCCATGTCCAGCCAGTCCCTGAGCAACAGCAACCCCTGCAAAACTCTCCTCCAGTTTTATTGCTGAGTGTGATGGTATATGGTAGGGAATATCCCTTTCGTCAGTTGCGTCAGCTGTCCCGTCTGCGTTGCCTCCCAGCCTCTTGTCCACCCCGAGCCTACTCGCTGTGGAGGCAGGGTGAGAAAGGGAGAAAGCCTTGATGCTGTGTAAGTACTCTTCAGCAATAAAACATGGGTGTGTTATCAACACTGCTTTGGTCACAAATCCAAAGCACAGCACTATACAGGCTGCTAGAAAGGAAATTAACTCCATCCCAGCAGGACCCTGTACAGGTACTCAACTGTCCCCAGGGCATTTAATAACTCCCAGCTACATTAAGGCCTATAATAGGGATAGCTGCAATCTTCAAAGAAATGGAAAAGTGACAGTGGGCCAGGTCTTCAGCTGATCCTCTTCACTCAACCTCTCTGCACTTTGTTTAACAGACCTGAGAAGGAAGTTGCCCTTCTCTTACTGTGGATGCRGAGTGAGTTTCATCTTGCCAAGACATCTTGGTGGAAGATGCTATTACAGTCAAACTTTGGAGTAAGAAACAAATCTAATTTGGTAAATAATCCTCTTCTGGATTCTGCCATCTGTGAGCTGTTCTCTGGTTGAAGCGATTTTAAGTGCATAATAATTACAGCAGGTATCTAAATTCCCAATTAAATTGACTTCTTGGCTAATTTTTATAGATGTTTTAGATCCAGTGTTGTTGGTAACCTAATTTCATGAGTCAATTAAGATTCATCCTCGCTGAAGCTTTCATTCAGAGATGAAACACTGCAGTTTGATGCTTTCAGGAGATGTGTATGAAGCAAAAACACATGAATATTTATCTTCTAGTTCAAGCTATTTATTTCTGTCCCTTGAAGTACTACAGCTATGTTTTATTTCAGCTGGCAACTCAAGAGAAGATGGGGTTGGCTCTCATTCCACCAGTCATGATGTAGGACTGTTGGGTTTCTTGTTCTCCTTTTTTTTTTTTTTCCCATTTATTATTTTTAGTGTTAATATGAAGGGTGTGTATATTTGATCTTCTGCTGGCTCTTTTGGAGTCTCTTTTTGGACAGAAGGTGCATCCTGAACCCAGGATATCAAACTAATGAAAACGTTGCTCTTCATTAACATAGGCTGTTAGGTGGATTAAACGGGGCACGGAATGAATTTTCCTTTGTATTGAGCTAATTTTGAATTCTGTCGATACTGTTTCTATTAAATTGAACTTGTGCCCTTTTGACCCATTAAAGAAAAGCAAAAACCTGAAAACTGAGTGTCTTTTCAGAGTTCATGGGATTTGCCCCTTCTCTTTCTCGCCCGGCAATACTTGTGCAGTATTTTTTTTTTTTTTTTTTT
>JAYKAV010002844.1:2437764-2452602 GCA_035582835.1 Phoebastria nigripes | reverse complement strand
CCCCCCTTGCTTGCAAGTATTCTCCTTTCAAGTTAATGAACTTAATTTGTTTTAAAATTTGCTGTGGAAGTGCACATCCAACAAAACCTTGTTAGGCATGTGAAAAAGCTGATGAATGTGCTAGTTCATTAATTCTTTGGTAGCACTCTTAATTCCAGTGTATTGAACTTCTAACACCCTACTTGCTCATGCTGGTGAACATCTGTGTTTATTTTCACGACTGCTTACTGTTTCCATACTTGGTTTTACTCAAATGCTCCTTGATCTYGCAAGTAGATTCAATGTCTGTGTAATGAACGTGACCTAGTGTTTTATAACTGTCTCATAGAGCTAGAACATGTTCTTTAAGATTTGTAAAGGTAGCAGGATGGTGTCAACAAAGCAGTGGATTTCCAGAATTGCTGCATGATGTGAAATTTCAACTTCAGGTCTGGCGGAATAAGACACTGCGGCTGTAGGCAGCCAGCCAGACTTCAAAACTGATCTTGCTGAACCGCATTCCAGTCAAATTAGCAACTCCAGCTGTAAATGCTTACCTTTCTATAGAAATGTAAATGTTTCTTTAAGGAGGAGTAACTTTTGCTTAACCAGCTGGGTCTTTGTTGAGGATTAACATAGAAGAACAAGTTAGTATGGAGTAACTAGTTGTGTTGAATTAACTAAGTCATAGTAATGCATTTGCATTGCATGTTTAAACTCTTACAGGTTGCTTTGAACAGGTACTAGTGTTTGGGATTCTTTAATTGGTGTGTGAGTTCCAAGGATCCAGGATCTTAGTGACACAGACATAAGCTGTTTTTTTAAATTATTTCTGTTGAGGAATGGAATTTGAGAAGGAGCAAGCATATGTGGTGACAAATTTGAGGGATTACTAACCTATCCAGATAAATGGCATAGGAAATTTCAACTTTTAGTACTTGATAGAGCTGTAAGCAAATGAAATGATGTTATGGACAGCCATTACAGGTCATCTCCACAGCCTCATCTGGCCTATAGGTGTGGAGACTACAGGTGCCAGAGAGCAGCCTTTGGCTGCTCAGCAGGTGGTGGATCTCCACACCTTTGGCTTCAGAAAGAAGCTGTGGAGGTAGAACCTCTCTCTACAAGGAGTGCCTGCATCTCTCCTCATCTAGACACTCATACGCATGTCACAGGATGCGTTGAGCAAATTAGATACTTTATAAAGTGATTGCAAAGTCTTGCACTTTTGTTGTCCTGGTTTTAAAAAAAAAATTCACATGGGAGGGTATGGTTTAGAATAGGTGGGAACTGTGCAAAGTCTGGGACTGATCTTATTGATAACTGTACCTCTGGAAAAGAGTTCCCTGTACCTTATACTGCTGGGGACTGTGAGCTTGTACAGGACCCTGTGATCTGCTCAGAGTTAAGCTTTTGAAAGCAAAGCRTGTTACCAGAAGCCAGATCACCTGGTATGAGTTACTGTCGAGTTACACATTCAGCACAGTGCTTGACAGAACACTTTGACATTATTCATAACCAGCTGATTGACAGGTACAGTACGACTTCATCCCTTCCTTCGTCATGGGACCTTAGCTGTCACCGTAGTGTAGGTGGTATGAATAGTTACGTTCTCTGCATCAAGGATGTAAAGATCACTGAGAGAAGCATGTTTTCTCCTGAGAGTGAGCCTCTCGGGATCTGTCTTAGTACAGTTGTGACCATTGGTGTGCCATGCATGTTTAGGAACAGCCCTTTCTGTTTGTTCTCTCTGTCTGTGTGGATGGCTTTACAGCATCCCTAAGGTGCAAAGCTTGTTTCAGAGAAACCAAAATGGAAGTCCTCTGATTAGAAGATACCAGAMGCTCTTACAAGTTTTTGACTTGCATGCTATGCGTAGCTTAACTCTTGCTAGTCTGGTTTTGTATATTGTAGGCATTGGCATGCAAATAAGCAAAATGACTGGGAAAACTAGCTTCTGCCTAAATAACTTGTTCAAGACTTGCTTCAATGAATTATGTTAAACTTCATTGTTTTCTGTCAATTGCTTTGGTGCTCACCTTAAATGTAATTTCAGAGAGTAAAATTGTGTTGTGCATATTCTGGACAACCTAGTACAGAGAATTTCTCAGAGCAAAATATGAGATAATACAGCCTGCAGTACAGATTTACCAACCAATTTTGAAGTTGTATTGTTGTGATGGGTATTATACTTTTTTTGGATGTTTTTATCTGTTGTCTTTCAGTTTGAGCTTCAAAAATAGCATCCCTCCTGTAGGGAAATCAGTCTGTTACAAAAATAAAAATAAATGCGGCAGAGTTTATTCATGCACACAAATCCCATAGTAAATCCAACTAGTATATACAGATCCATAGCCTTAAAATAGGAGGAAATAGATGAGCTTTGTTGCTTATCTTGTAAACCACAAAATCTGGGTGGCTTGTGGTCAAGGGTGTGTTTTCATCATTAAATTACGAATTTCCGGTTCTCTTAAGATGTCTCTACTTGCAGCTTTTTCCTATTATTTATAAAATTATTTATATACAGTCTCTCTTTGGTCATAAATGCAGCAATGCAGCTGGGCTGCAATCCCCAGGCAGAAGCACCTTTCTGGGTGTCTGTGCCTTGAGTACCCAGGCCCAGCCCGTCAGCGCTGGCTGTTAAAGTGAAGCCCACTAAGATAATTTTAACCTGTAAACCAGCAAACCTTGATTGCTGAAATAGTTTTCTCTACAATAAAGAGCGAGTGAAGTCCTGTATGGAAAACTGTTACATGCCTGATGATTACTATGCATGTAAGAAAATATCTAAATATACTTTGTGTTTCTTCTGTGTAGAAGATGTGAACATGATATGATGTTCATGCTTTATGAAAGGTTTTCCAGGATGGCAGTTGGTCCTAAGCTCCTGAAGGTCTGTCTGACACAGGAGTATTGCACCCTTCCTTGAATGGCAGTCTTGAAAAAAGCTGTTAACTACAGTTGCTACTGCGTAAGTGAATTCCTTTGGCTGGATCATGGACATGGAGGACGAAATACAGATTACAAATGCTGAATATGAAGCAAACAGGATGTTTTTGTCTTCTGGCACTTCAACCTAGTTGAAAGTAATTTTTTGCTATTGCTTTTAGTAAGAGAAAAGGACTTAATCCTAGCTTTTTGGCTCATGAAAGCTAAATGCTGTTATCATTGTGTGTTCAGCTACATGCAAATTCACGTTAATCTCTGCTAAATAAAGAACTGAATGTRAAAGAAGTGATATGAGTGTTAAGTTATTCCTAGTGTAACTCTGATGCAAAATATATGGACTTCAGTAAAGCCTTTGGCACTGTCTCCCACAGCATTCTCCTAGAGAAGCTGGCAGCTCATGGCTTAGACAGGTGTACTCTTCGCTGGGTAAAAAACTGGCTGGATGGCCGAGCCCAGAGAGTTGTGGTGACCGGAGTTAAATCCAGTTGGCAGCTGGTCACAAGTGGTGTCCCCCAGGGCTCAGTTTTGGGGCCAGTCTTGTTTAATATCTTTATCAATGATCTGGATGAGGGGATTGAGTGCTCCCTCAGTAAGTTTGCAGATGACACCAAATTGGGCGGGAGTGTCCATCTGCTCAAGGGTAGGAAGGCTCTGCAGAGGGACCTGGACAGGCTGGATCGATGGGCTGAGGCCAACTGCATGAGGTTCAACAAGGCCAAGTGCCGGGTCCTGCACTTTGGCCACAACAACCCCATGCAACGCTACAGGCTTGGGGAAGAGTGGCTGGAAAGCTGCCTGTCGGAAAAGGACCTGGGGGTGCTGGTTGACAGCYGGCTGAAYRTGAGCCGRCARTGTGCCCAGGTGGCCAAGAAGGCCAATGGCATCCTGGCCTGTATCAGGAATAGTGTGGCCAGCAGGAGTAGGGAAGTGATTGTGCCCCTGTACTCGGCACTGGTGAGGCCCCACCTCAAATACTGTGTTCAGTTTTGGGCCCCTCACTACAAGAAGGACATTGAGGTGCTGGAGCGTGTCCAGAGAAGGGCAACGAAGCTGGTGAAGGTCTGGAGAAAAAGTCTTACGAGGAGCGGCTGAGGGAACTAGGACTGTTTAGCCTGGAGAAGAGGAGGCTGAGGGGAGACCTTATCGCTCTCTACAACTCCCTGAAAGGAGGTTGCAGCGAGGTGGGTGTTGGTCTCTTCTCCCAAGCTAGGACGAGAGGAAATGGTCTCAAGTTGCACCAGGGGAGGTTTAGATTGGACATTAGGAAAAATTTCTTTACTGAAAGAGTGGTCAAGCATTAGAACAGGCTGCCGAGGGAAGTGGTTGAGTCACCATCCCTGGAAGTATTTAAAAGACGTGTAGATGAGGCACTTAGGGACATGGTTTAGTGGGCATGGTGGTGTTGCGTTGACGGTTGGACTTGATGATCTCAGAGTTCTTTTCCAACCTTAATGATTCTATGATTCTGTATTACTTTATCCTTTCAAAAATGTTCCTAGCACCTTAGGAGAATTTGTGACTATTATTTAAAGTGACTTCCATGAATATTTTGTTCTTTAGGTTATAGTTACAAAGCTTGTATATAACTTAAAGGGATATGACTGAACTTTCATTTTCAAATAACAATGAGCTTAAGGTGTGGTGTGAGGTGCATATCAGGAGAACACAGCATAACTCTTGCTTTCAGTTAACTCAGGTCTTTGATTCTAGTTACTTCATTTGTATTTGGTGAGTTTTTACAGGAAAGCTTCATTGTCTTTGTAGTGAAACTGCATGCTCTGTGATGTAGTTCCACTTCACAAGTCCTTTTGTAATGCAATTATTATTGCGCAGGATGGGGGAGAGGAGAAACTGGCATTGATCTGTATGACCTTGTTTACTCTAAGGCTCTTAATGATAAGATAACTGACAATTTTTTAAGTCATAATTTTTATTTCTTAGTGCCTTCTATACAAGACTATAGCATACTGGAGTTGCTGTTACAAAGCATCTCTGGAGCTTGCAAGCTGATATGTAACGTGGCTGTGTTTGGATAGGGACCCTGAGAAAGTGTGCTCTTTGCATTTGAACTGAATGGGGGTGGGTTTTGAACTAGCTCTTTTTTTTTTTTCCTTTTTATGTGTTGCGGATAGATATAAGGCTGTTTCAGAACAGAATCCCACCACATGAGCTGTATGCAACAATAGGATAGCCCTGCTGCAAGAGCTTAAATAAAAAGTAGAGACTAAACATAAAAAGGGAAGATGCAAGAAAATGTGGAGAAAATGAGGGAGTTGTAGCGCTGATCATGAGGGCTGTATCTTGTGCACATACAAGTTTCCTTCTGGAAATATTGGCTGCTGTTTTGCTAGAAGGATGCAATACTTGCAGACAATTGAAACCATAAATGTCTTGCATCTTCAAGGATACAGTACCTTGGAGGGTTAAAGAAGCCCTCTAATGTAACTTCTTTTTTGGCAAACTAGTGGAGTCATTCCAGCGTTGTGATAATGGCTTCTGGGGTGAAGAGTTGTCCCGAGATGTTGAGTTCCTGTTTTCTGTAGCAATAGTTTTCTTTGGATCCCCTCTTTCCGCCCCGTTGAAAGGTTTACACAGTTGCATCCTCAAGGACAGATTTTCCGCAAAGATATGACATATTTGGAGACCTTGGAAGAGATACTTCCAGATATATTGCTGGTGGGGCTGGAAAGTTTGGAGAAACTCTAAGACTGACAGCATCTTTGGTATGAACAAGGTTGGGTTGTTTGGTGAACAAGGTTGGGTTGTTTGGTGTTTTGTGGGTGGTTTTTTTTTTTTTGTTTGTTTGTTTGTTTTTTTGTTTTTTTTTGTGGTTTACAGAGTCAAGGACTGGCTTCCGCTAGGCAAGGTAACGCAGGAATAGGTACACTGACTTGCACTTACAGTACAGATTTAGAACAATGTAATCAATTCTGCTGTTTAGTTCACCCAGAAATCTGAGCTAGCTGCTACTCTTGAAGCAATTGTTAGTTAAGAGGGTTTCTTCCTTTCTTTGATTCTGTGGCAGCATGGTTGCTAGTGGCCTGAACTGCCTGTATCTTTTTGAAGTGAAGCTGCTGCTCCTTTGCCTTATGCAAGCAGAGCGCTTGCTGATAGCCTTACATGTATGTCTGAAGACTTCCAGTGCATCTGACTTGTTAATGTTTTGAGCTGTTGCATCCTTGCCTAGGAGAATGCAGCACTTTGACAAAAGTAAGTCAGAAACTTGTTGCTGATGAGCAAGGAAGTTGAAGAAGGTTTAAAGGTCTGTGACTGGAGAACAGCACGGGAAAAAGGGAAGGAAACTATCATCCAGCTGAGAGCAATTGCAACAGCACTGTAGCAACAGTCAAGAGAAGCAGCTGCATAAAGTTTTGTCCTTGTGGAGGTGAGGACTTGGAAATAAGAAATTGCTGAAGATTATGTGGAAGCTCACGTACTCACCATGATGCAGAAATTGATGTAAAATCTTATAGTGGCAAGCAAAATAGGAAGTTCCTAAGGGAAAAGTGACAAACTGAGATACCTGGCCTGGACAGACATAACACTTCAAGGCAAACGCTACATTCATTAACTTAGGTGAGTTCCAAAATAGGCTATTTTAGCTCCTCCTTCTGAGTGGAGAATTGGAAGGGCTGTATATGTGTGAGACATTCAAATAGCTTTTGTCCTGGGCAGTGAGGTAAAAAGACTTGAAATACAGGAGGAATCATGCAGTTTGATGTCTTGCAGAGAGGAAGAGCGAAGGAATTGGCTTCAAACATGGCAAGCTCTTCTGCTAGGAGTAGAGTACGCTTCTGGCTTTGTTTCTCTTAATTGGAATGGAATTGTGCAAGTTATAATTACTCTGGAAAAACTACTGTCACAAAAGCAGTGCGATCTTCAAGGATCATAAAAAATTGAGACTGACAGATTGAGGTTGTTTTGGAGGAGATATTGATAGCATTGCCATGCTGTCATTTATCATCGAGTACTTGGCTCGTCATTGGTACCTGATGAACATTTGTAAGAGTGCAAACTAAATTTTCTCATTATTCTCCTTTGACTAAAATTGGGTGAAGTAAAAATGTTTACGTTACACCATTGCCAACCATCTGGAAAAAATCTAATTTAGTCTATCCATAAAGTAGAGCTGGAATGCTTCATAAATCTGTAAGTTATTTGCAGTGTGCTTGGCTTTACTGAGAAAAAGTTTGTTTTTTCTTTACACTCTCCCTCTAGAGGGAAAAATTTCCAGTTGTCTCTTCAAGAGTTCATAGCAGTAGCCTGACAAAACTTCTCTAATGGTCACTAGATGCTGATTGCATGATGTACAATGAAGCCCAACATTTTTATGCAACAGTGAGATTTTGAGATATAAGGTTCTCTTTGTTGTTCCCGACTTTCTTGGTTAAGGATGTGGTAAGGCTTATCCTCTTGCTGAAGAGGAGAATTTTTGTTTTGCCAGCTGTCTTTTTCTTCCTTCAGTTCTCTGCTCCTTCTAGCTGTACTTGCCTGAAATGTAACTTGCAGTAAATAAGGTATATTTTACAGTAATGTATATGATGTATTTATATAGAGAGAAGTGTGGCATAGTACCTCAGCTGCTGTTGTGGTAAGTAGTATTCGTGTTCAGAATGACTTTGGTATCAAAGAAGGCTGTTTATTTATGAAGGCAAGAATCCATCTTTTGCCATGGGAAGAAATAGGAAAATTAGTATTTGTCAGGTGTGCATGTTTGTGCACATAAGAAATGTGGAAGTTGCTAATTCTGTTTCCCTGTCTTGTCAAATAGATCATCTAAAGCAGCTGGGTATTTGCAAAAGAAGACTTCGACAGCACACAGATATTTAATCCCTAAATTAAATTCAACGATGCATTAGAGGAAGCTGGATTGGCTGTACAGAGATTTCACACTGAAGGATGAATAGTGAAGAAGAGTTTTATGATGCCGTTACGGGTGAGTGATGGGCACAGTGCCAAAAAAAACCCCAAAAACAACTGCACAAAAACCAACCTGCTATAAACTGCGTTGTGTGTGTGGTGAGGGGCTAGTAGTATATTGCTGTTAAGAAATAAATAAAAAGTAAAACGCTGTTGGTAAAACTTGTAGTGCTCTCTTCTGAAAAGAAGAAAGGAAGAATTACAATTCAGGTTCAGACTTGGAAATGAGGGGTTTTTTTATTAAAGCTTAATGCTGGCTATCGTTTTATCACTACAACAGTCCTTTAGTGGCAAAGTCTTGCTTTCATTTTCTGTAAAATGCAGGTAATTTAATAACAGCTTGAGAAGTAATGCTTTTAACACCCTTTGAAAGGTGAAATATCTTTCATGGATTATTTTTATTGTTATTTTATTTATTTTAATGGAAAACTTATCCTGAATTGAAGTAGAAGATGTTTTTCTAGTCAGAAACAAATTACTGTAAAAGTATGCTTTCAAGATAGGGAGCCAAAAGTCTTTGCAATCCAGTGTTGTTTCTAGAAGAGCAAACGAATCACTTCACACTTGAGCAGTGTATCAAATAGTACTTTTCTTTGAACTAATAAGGATGAATGGTTATTTATAAGAGCCTTACATGGTTTTAGTGGTGAAATAAAATGCTTAAAGTATTTTAATAAAAAAAAAAAATCCTTCAAAGATCTCAAACAATTTCAAAGTCTTCCACTTAAATGTCTCCGCAGAAATCCTGTAATAGAGGTGAAATGAGAAATGCTGGCAATGGTGAGTGTAGGGTGCTTAATGTAGAATCACGGGAATGAAAAGAGAATAATGGGAAGCATGAAAGCTGAAGGAATGGAAGTAGCATGGTAGATACAAGTGGGTAAGGTAGACTTAGACATGGTTGGTTGGAAATTCATATGAGGAGTAAACAGAGGGGGCTGGGTGAAGCAACGTGACTGACAGCAGGCTGTATAGGACTTGTCACAATTATGTCACGGAGAAGAGAAGGAAATTTGGATTGCATTCATGCTAGCTAGGAGTGATAGGGGCTAGTACTCCAAATTCATCTGTAAAATCAAATCGTTGTACCATAAAAATCTTGAAAACATAATGGATTGTTCCTGTATGTCTTTAGTAATCTTTCAATTCCAAGAGCTCAGGACTGCAGCCATAAATGAACTAGATTTTTTTTTTTCCCACTGAAAAAGGTRAACAGAAATGTGCCTGTAAGTATGAGGTCTGTGTCATACAGCTTTGATGGTGATGCATTCCTTTGTCTCTTGCTGCAGAAGTAACACAGCCCTCAGTGTTTGAGTCATCTGCGTTTGAATACTCTGGGTTTGTCCTCTTTCCTCTTCTTTCTCCCCTTTCCTCAACCTCAAAAGGTTCATTCTCCCTGCAAGTGCTCAAGGTGGTAATGACTTCTGGGCTATTGTGCATGAGGTGTTCTTGTACCTTGCAGTCTTGGCTGGCTCTGCTCAGAAGTGGGATGTTGTGCATCAGTTCTGTGAGCACTCCTTGTCCTGTCCTAATCTTATTCTTTCACAGGGAGGAATGTGATGGCAGGAGAGAAGTTTCTAAGCAAAAGAAGATCCGATGTCTTTATAGGCTCTCAGCACAGCCCTCTTCTGATGGAGGGTGTTTGGTCTGCAGCAGCCACTCCAGGAACTAAATGAGGTTGAGCTTTTTTCCCTTATATATGTTGCCCTGGAGCGTGCCCAACAGGTACTTGCTTTAAGAGGAGTGCTAAGTTTGGAATAGTTTGTTTCAGATTTTCTGCCTCGGGACTGTCTTTAAGACAGGTGCTCAACCTCTTTCTCCAGCTAGATGCTTTAGAAGGTGCTGACGGTTTGACGGATTACTTGCACAAACCTAGTGAAACCTAGACTTAGTTCTTTGTAGCTCTGTCTTGTCCAAGTCATACATAAATGAAATGCTAAGAACAACTGTAAATAAGTCTTTCTGCATTCATGTTCCCCAACTGCTGATGCCTATAGCGACTCTTTGCTCCTGTTAGCACCATGGACTGTGTATTTTTCAGACGGTGCTTTGCTGAATTTTTTAGGTTCTAATGGGTCCTGATTGTGCCTGCCTATCTCTTAGTTTTTGGATGGTCTGGACATGGTAGGTATAGACCCAGTACTCCCAGGAGATCAAGTTCAGAATCGAGGTCCTTTCTGAGCCAAGGTGAGCTTTCAGGTTCCACAGTGAAAACTTCAGGATTTGGGGTTCCAAATTTTGACAAAAAAATGAAATGCCCTTGGCAGACTCCTCAGTCTGTTCTTTCCGAGGATACTCTGCTTCCTTTAGGTCAGATCAGTAGATGGGCAGAAGCCACCTTTAGACAAGTGCTTGTTCTGCTCTAAGTCTAGGATTGGGACATGGCTACCAGGAACAAGCACATTCTCCAGCTGTGTCTTAGCTCCATGTTGAGATGAAAACAGCGTGTACACCATACTCTTCTCCTCTTGCTCCCCCAGAGTCCTGGGCCCTGGTTTCCCCAGAAGGAGCTGCATCGTGTTCCTACAAGTTCACTGATTTTAGTAATTGGGTACTGTGGTTTGTGTCCTGTAAGTAGCAAACCAGGCTTAGTAGAGCACTTGAACTCCGTGGGAAGTTACACTTTAGGATTCTGCAGCAGTCTCAGCAGCAGCCCAAGTAGTATGCTGCCTCCTTTAAGATACCATCAGTTCACTCCTTGAGGAAGCCACAACTTTTCTGTAGTTATTAGTTGATGACATCCACTTCTAGAATGTGAATCTATCCTAAAGAGACCCCTGGTTTTTGTTGTGGTGAATTTCATCTCTTTGGCTGAAAAGTTTCCTGCTTCTGACACTGTCCCCATCACATCCAAAAGACATGCTCATGTGATGGAATTGCATGCTGTGTGGCTAGGAATCATCCTCCTGGCAGATGGTTTGACCCTGACTGGATGATGATTACGCTTGTAAACGTGCAGGATGGACTCAGTTATATAGGTGATGAATCGAGTTAGTGACCGGTAAAGAGTTTCCATGGAGAGAAGTTTCTTTGCATTCAGAGGTTATTAGCATTGCTGATGAGTTGGACACTTGACGTCCTTACTTCATGAATGAGTACTCCCCTTGGGAATCTTTTGGAAATGTTACCTGTGGTCTCAGTTAATCCTTGACAGCACAGCATCTGCTTTTTCTCAAATACAGGAGGTAGTCTTCTCTGAGACTGGATCAGGTAAAGTGGTCAAACCTTTCATGAATTTCAGATTCTTTGAAATTTTATGTGAGGCAGGGAGCATATAGCTTTGATCACTTGCCTTTAGCCTATGTCACCTTGGGTTTATTAATCTCGTCGCAGACTTGCTAAAGGCTGTATGCCATCAGGTTCTGCTGTGTCAGAACTGTATCCTTCATTAATTCTGTCAGATATCTGTTTGCCAAAGTGTTTTGTGAAAGGATTGTCCCAGAACAGGAGAATGCTTGGCTAGTTACAGGGTAATTTCTTTTTGACAAACATAAATAGTTTAGTTTTGCTTCTTTAAATATTAACCTGCAGTTCCGTGGAAATCTGTTCTGTGCCAGCCTCGCCTGGTGTATTTGTGAGGATATTGCCCTTCTGTTTCCTATTGCTTGGCTGTGAACAACAAACTGTAAACTATTGCTTTCACTTGGGGAGGAGGAAGTGAGGTATCTGCTGCCAAATTTATGTATTTTCATAATGTCTGGATCGAACTAAATCAGCAGATTCTGCCGTAATGTTTAAGTATTGCAAATCTTGTGAAAGGCCAGCCTGCCTCCTATCGGAGCAGCGCGATACGGCTACGTGTTGTGAAGACGGACTTCTTTTGAAAAGTGGAGAAAGGTAATTTCTGACAAAAAATTACCTCTCACTTCACTTGCTGTCTCTGCTTCCGGCATATTTATCCCTATTCCTTATGCCCTTTTTAGGTCTGAAGATTCTCAGTACTATGCTATTTTGATTCCCTTTCTGTCTTGAGTGACAAGGCTTAATTAGTATTTAAGGAAGTTGCTGACTGTACAAAAGGGGYGGTCTTGTGTCTTTGTATATGACTCGTAGAATAGTGTGCCTCTCTGCTCCCTCGTAGGTGGATGTATAGSGTAGTCTGAGTGGACTTGTTTGATTTGCAGGATGTGGAAGAAGAAGGCTAAGAAAACTAGAGTTACTGGCAAGTCACTTTTCTTTAAGCTCTTGAAATAGATTAATGTTGGCACCCAACTTAAGTATTTGACTTGGAAAATTTAAGACTTTTTAAAAGCTTTTGTTTCACCCTTAACACGCATAAGTTGGGATGTTTGATTAAGCTAATTTTTGACATTTTATTTCTGCGTGTGATCCCCTATCCCCCTTTTAAATCCCCATTTTTATCCTTACTCCCAGTGGCTCTTCACTATAAAAACTGTCCTGTAAGTAAAAGTTACCTAATCGGTTTTGCAAGTTCAAGGCTTTAATGGCAACTGGAGAAAGACTCTTTTTGTAACTTAGAAAAACTACAACAAATCATTTTGGTAAACTGTTTTTATTCCTCTCTTATTCCAGTACTTCCTCTGTGAAGAACATTCTCTGGATAGTTCTTCACTGAACTATAATACTTAGAACTTCATTGAGAAACGGCTTTTAAAACTTTCTCAATGGGCTTGTAGTAGACAAGCCGGCTGATACTTAAGGTTGCAAGTATAGTTGAAAGTCTAGTGATTATCTAGCTGTGTATGCTAGTGGGGTTTTCTTTTTTTTTGTTTGTTTGGTTTTTTTTTTGGTTTGGTTTTTTTTTTTTCATTTTGTTTTTTAAAGTAATTAGGTGGAGATGCACTCTAATAAAGCAGACTTTACACTTCCGATATATCTTATTTTTCTGGAGCAGGGATTTAATTTTTGTTGTTTGTATGCAAGACACTTGTTTGAATTGGCATTTATTTACTTACCAATGACATATTGTTGTCCATAAATAATACATATACCTGAATCTAAATTCTTGTTGTGCTGTACAGGAACAGGGCAAAACAATTCTGAATCATGGAGAAACAAAGACTACTGTGGGTAAAAACAATGAACGTTTGATAGGATTTGCAAGGTTTCAGGTACAATGTAAAGATTGTAATTCCAGTAACATTTTTCGTAACTATTCCCCTATAAGCCAGTTGACTATTCCTGTTATGAAGCTTTACTTTTACGTTTAGGTGTGTTTATCTCATTGGAGTGCCCATTAAATGTGATGCTGTTCCTTATGTTGTATGTGCTTGATCAGCTTTCTGGGTGAGAGCACATGTACCAGAAAGCTAATCTGTTTTTTCCAACTTCATCAGTCAAACTAATAAAAGTTATTTTGTTATGCCCTACAGTATTTGTGTTTTCCATGTCCTTGTACTGTAACAGCTTCCAAAAAAAGCTAATATGTGGTTAGAAATGCCATTTTAAAATTATAAATATTTTGTTGTGCATTGACTGAAGATAGGCAAGTGTTTTTTTTAAGACAGGTGTTTCAGGGTAGTCTTCATTTTAATGACCTGAATATATATATATGACTATCATACTTTCCAATTAAGTACTAAGACTGCTAAGGTGTGTTTATTGCTGTATAATTACATGCTTGTGACATCAAAATGTAGGAGACTGTTTAATACATGACATCACCCATTATACCTGCTGTTTACCAAATAAGATCATATTGGTGGTACTTCCTTGTGTAGTTTTGAATGTTATTGTCATGGTCTTGATCCCTGAAAAAAATGCAGCTTTTTGTTTCTGAATGTGTGCCTTGCATGAATTGCTCTAATAAATTAAAAGCACCCTATTGGAGATGCTAACAAAAAGAAAAGTTGAAGTACTACTTATGATAGATACTCTCTATTTTTAAAAAATTAATGACAGAGGATCACAACATTTACTCTATTTAAAATTCAAATAATCTTTGTCAAAACTGATTTCTTTACTCCATTAGGGTGTTTACATGCTTTGTAATATTTCAGAATCTTTCTGTACCCACAGCTGGACTTTGGGATAGGCTGTAGCTGAGTGTGATGGTAACTGTCAGTCCATAGACAAGTGGTTGCCCAGGTTGTGATAGCTGGAATGAAAGGAATACAAAACTGATGTTAGCGTATTCCTTAAAACTGTGGCAAGAATTGTATGCCAGCAAATACGCATGTTTTTGTGTTGCTTTTGGATTCTGACTCTTAAATTGGAAGCTGGAAACTAAAGTCGTCTTGTGGTTCTTGATGAAGAATTGACTCTTGTGGCACTCAGAAAGGACTTAATGCTCTTTGAATTAATTTCAACAAAAAAGTTCCTTTATTACACTGAATGATCAGCAGTGCTTTCTGTGGTGATACTGTGACAGTTGTGAAGGGAGATTGTATTAATGCATCGTTTTAGGGTCCTCTGTATCGATGCTGCAACTGATCCTTATTTGTGGTTAACAATTGTTTCGTTTCTGCAGTCAGTCTGTGTAGCAGCATTGACCAGAGGCCTGTTGCTGCTGATAGTGACCAAGTGTGTGTGTATATATGCATAAAATGTTTTTTACAATTTTCTTATTTAAAGGCATATGCAAAAATAAATTGTCATTATTCTAAGCGTGTGTGTGGAAGTAGTGTGACTTAAAATCATTAGACTAAAATCTTGGATTGTTGGTTTAGTCCAACTTGTACTTAGGGCTGCTTGATTACAGAAGCTTGTGTTCCTGTAGATTCCTGTTGGTTTCACTTTTATGGTTAAAGCTGTTGAAAGCATGTTGTTATTGGGGGTGCTGGCATTTAGTTACAACAGTGCTAGTAGCTATCTACCCAAGTGGATGGAACTGGGCCATAGGAAATGAAGCTACCTACTGTACATCATGCTTTGGGTCGCTTGTAGAGCTCAGGGAATGATTCATCTTGGTGTCCACAGGTTCTTGCTGTAACCATTAGGGAAGTGTTACATGGTTTGCACACATGGATGGCAAAAAGAAGTTAAATATCCTACATTTCTGTTGCTCTAGTAGTCTGGATGTTTGCTGCT
>JAYKAV010002844.1:2418628-2437738 GCA_035582835.1 Phoebastria nigripes | reverse complement strand
TTTTTTTTTTTTTTTTTTTTTTTTCTTTCTCCTTGCCTGTTAGCAGTATAAGTAGGCTAAGTTAAATTTTTTTAAGATCTTTGAGGAAAACTACATAACTGAACAAAATTACTGTAATCACACTGCAGCTCTGAAGAAGAGACAATACAACTAATCTGATTAGGAGCTACTGAAGAACTTGTAAGATTCTAAATTGGTTTTATATTCAGCAGCGTGAAAAATTAGTTGAGAATGCTTGATTCTAATGCAATACTTGGCTCTAAATACTCTTGGAAATTAGGTCATTTAATAAAGGGTTTTCACTCTGATATTCTTTAAAATAAAACAACCTGGTATAAGTGTATTTATGCTGTGAGAGTTACAAAATGTGGGTGGCACTCTGTGGCATAATAAGGTTCCTAAGAAAACTATTGCCTCATGGTTTTTATACAGGCTTTGATTCTGACAATTCTTCAGGAGACTTTTCAGAAGCAAATCATAAAGTTGCAGAAATGCTTGATCTAGATCCACACCAAAGCAATAGGACTGGAAAGCATAATGGAGAGACAGAGATTCAAGAAAATGGAATTAAGAGACACAGGTAAACACATAGTACTACATAGTAAATGAGAAGTGAGTACGTGCTGGCTCATTATCTTTTGGGGCATTACTGTTCTCGTTGGAAGAGGTTCATTCTCTGGAACTGAAAAGACATTTCACTTGTCTGCTTCCTATGTCAACTCTAGGTTAATGCTTTGCTTCCTTTATAAATTACTTCAATACCTACAAATGAAAACGTCTTGTTGTTTAAGGGGCTGATAATGACAGTTGTTTTTTTCCAATTACAGGACATCATTACCTGCCCCAATGTTTTCTAGAAGTGATTTTAGTGTGTGGAGCATATTAAAAAAATGCATCGGACTGGTAAGTTAGCTTGGATGAAATATGCTGATGTTAGGTCTCCTGACTTCAACTGGTTAATTTTATTGCTTAAACCTTAAGATGCAGAATAATACCTGGTGCATTTTGCATTTTTTTCTGTAGGGAACACCATCTTAAACTGCAACTCTCTAAATCTCAGCATCCATTTACTAACGGTACTATTTCCTTACTTACTTTAGCTGTCGGAGCATGTGGATTGGCATTTCTAATGCTCTTCTGTAAGAACTAGACTAAAGCCATTTAAAATAAAGTCAAATACGGTTTGATTAACACAATGCTCTCTTCTCTGCTTTTTTATTCTTTACTTAGCAAAATGTGATTTAGGGCTTTATTTTGGTGTGTTTGTGTTGGTTTTTTCCCCTCCATAATTTAAGCAGGTTGTGCCAAAAAAAATGCTTTCATCTGATTGAAGGGATAGAAAAGTTTGGGATCTGTTAGAGTTTCTGAGAGAGCCCAGTGTAGGCTTGGGGTATTAATGGTGTGATGTAATTGTGTCACAAGGTTTATTCTTGGACTCAGAAACACAGACCTTTACATTGGTCTGTGTTGTTAAAGGACCCCGATGCTTGCATCGTTATTGGCTATCACTGCTGTTTTCTTTTAATCCTTTAAGAATTCAGTTACATGTTTGATTACTTCATTCTTATTAGGAATGAAAATGATGTTCTACACTGGAGGGCATTGCTGCCATAGCCGCTTTTTAGAAGTGTTAAGCAATTACGTTCGTGTCTAGTCTAGGTCCTTTGTACAGACCTTTGTGAATGCAACAGACAAGTCAGTGAGCCCTTCTGCTAGCTTAATTTATGTCATCTAAGAGATACAGCTGCACTGTCAAAACTCCTTTTGTTAGGGTGGGTGACCTATCTACTAGAATGCTTTGCTGGGACCAAATCAATTTAAGTCAATTAGGGGTAACTTTTTTTTTTTCCTTACTGCCTGTTGACAATGTGAGGAGAATGTTGCATTCACTTAACTGATGGCTTTCTCCTTTCCAATAAGTTTTAAGCACTTAAATGATGCTTTGGTGCTCAGTCATGARTGCAACTTTTTAATCAAACAGCCAGATTTTCTTGAATATAGTAGAAGACGTAGGGGATTGGAAATCTCTGTGTGAACTTCATGTCTGTCTTGTATCTACACGCAAAACGAGAAACATTCCGATGCAAATAACAGGTTGCTTAAATAAAGCCACTAAAATTTGTTAGAGCAATCCAAATCCTATTCTTTATGTAACTGTTCCTTTTAAAAAATAATTTGTGGTTACTTCAGTAAAATAGTTAGATTTTATGCAAATAGGCATGTGAGGATTTCAAAGGAATGCGTGGTACTTAAGTATCAGTAATGAGCTGGTTGGCACGTTATTGCTGCTATCTACGGAAATTTTAACCTCTTCTGTTTTATGTAGACCACAGAAGAGAAGGTAATATTTTTCTTGAATTTACTAGGTTAGCTGGATCTATTTTTGAAGTTGTTTATTCTTTCAGATTGCTAGTAKGGTTCTGCAGCGCTTCTAGCGCCTTTCAGCTATAGCACTTAGAGGTCTACTATAGGCTTGCCAAATGTCTTTTGAATAATGCTACAAATAAACTAACCCACAACTTATTTTCAAAATTCTTGTTGTTGTCAGTTGTTAACTTAGTGTTGTGTCTAAGAAATTAACTTATCCTTTTGTTACCTAGGAGCTGTCTAAGATTACGATGCCTATTGTCTTCAACGAGCCATTGAGTTTCCTTCAACGAATAACAGAATATATGGAACATATATACCTCATTAATAAGGCTTGTAGTCATGCAGACCCCCTGGAAAGAATGCAGGTAGGTAACAGCTACCACCGTCTGGTTAGTTCAGAAGAAGTTTTTCTCTCCCAAAATCTTTCATTTTAAGACAATTTCTCACTTGAATGTATTTCTTTCTCTGGGGCTGTCATAAGAATGCCCATATTTGTCTGTCTAGACAAGTTTCTTGTTTCATAGTGGCTGTATCAGATATTTGTGACACTTTCACACTTGATGCTGTGCACAGAGTTTGAGCCAAAAGTCTAGTGCAGGAGAGTGCCACAACTGATGATGCCCGAGGACCTCAACCCTTTTCAGGACTGCTTTAACTGTGACTCTTTTTGTGGTTTTATGTGTTGTGAAGATGAAATCTTGGCTTTAAGTCACCCTAAATTGATTTGTTGCTCCATGGAGTGGCTCCATGATTTTTAAGTTGCTGGATGAAAAATTGTGGTGACAGAGACAAGCTTTACCACTCTTTTCTGCTCCAAAACTGGTTGTTGTTGGAAGTAGAATATAGTACCTGGCTGGTCTCACAACAAGGGACTGAATATGGTGAAACCAGGCCTGTGTACATTAAGTTATACTGGTATCGCTCATAGCTCTGTTTTTACTTCAGTGAAACTGGAATGTATATCTTGTATTCTGTGTCTCTGTAGTACATACCCCTACTTATCAGCCTGCAGGAGCTTCTAAGTGTCATTTGTACCTGCTGGTATGATTCAAGAAATCTCATCTGTGTTAGAAATAATGCTTGCCTGACACTAGGAAAAGCAAGACTCTGTTCCCAATGAGCTGAGTGTGGGGGACAGTCAAAATAGGGGAAAAGTAGATTTAAAAACCAGGCTGTCCTCTTAGAGGCAGGTGGAGAAGCATGGGGCAGAGTGTAACCTGACAAAATTTACTACAGAAAATAATTCCTTTTGGAAATGAGGTTCTTATTAACTTCTTATATTTCCCCACTTCTATATCACTTATCCTATGGCTTACAAATGTTTTGGCCTTAAGGAATATATAGCGCTTTCTTTTTCGAAGAATAATGAAATACTGTAATGTGCAACAAATATAATAAACTTAGAGTTTTAATGTACTGTTCTCATAACAATGTGTTCTTAATTTGCTTATAGGCTGTAGCTGCTTTTGCAGTTTCTGCTGTAGCTTCTCAGTGGGAGAGAACTGGCAAACCATTTAACCCGCTGTTAGGAGAAACCTATGAATTAACCAGGTAATAATTACTTTAAATTGGGAGCTGGGGCTACTTGTGTTGTTGAGTTAGCAGACTTTCATAGTAGTTTGGTTGTTTATTCAGTGAAATAAATAAAAATTTACTAAAATGTATTTCTGAGTATAGCTGAAATTATTTTCCCCAAACTATCTCAAAATCTTTGAGAAGTTGTTATAAAAGCTAACAATTTTATTTCTAGGTTTAGGCAGAGTATTCTTCAAATTATTCAGAGAAAAATTGGTCCATGTTCTTCCACCAAAGACGTTTCCTGACCAGACACTATTAATTAATTTAAATTGTGTTTTGCTAGAGGAGTTAGTCTGAAGGACTTCCAGCTTGCTTAAATAAATGGGTGATATGTCTGCAGTGGAGAAAAGAATTTTCAGTCAGACCTTCTGGTGCTGCCCAATGAGTTTCAGTATTTTCATGAGTTATTTCAGTGAAACTTCTTCAAATGCCTTTCTGGGTAGAAAGTAAGTTAAGTGTTTGAATGTGGGTTGGTTTTGGGTATAAAGAGAAAGTGTTCAGAGTACAGATTCTTTCATTTCATTAGTTGTAAATGTGTCATGGGACTAGAAAAGGAAAAGTCTCACCTTCAGTTTAATCTAAAAATCCTTCAGAATTTTTTAAAGTATCAGGTAATTCTTTTCTCTTGTAACATTGAAAAAAAAATATTTACTGTTTAATGCTCTTTGTTGTTGTTACTAGGGAGGATTTAGGATTTAGGTTTATATCTGAGCAAGTCAGCCACCACCCACCTATTAGTGCATTTTATTCTGAAGGCCTCAATAAGGACTTTCTTTTTCATGGATCAATCTATCCCAAACTAAAATTCTGGGGAAAGAGTATAGAAGCGGAGCCTCGGGGAACAATTACTTTGGAGCTTCTGAAGTGAGTATGAGAAGTAAATACCTTTTTTATGTTGATCTCCTTAACATTTACTTGAATAAAAAGATAGGTGATAATCATCCTATTGGCTCTTCATAGGTGATTATCTAAAAACCTCTTGCTGAAGAGGTTGTAAGAGTTTATTTACAAGTTCATTTTCACTGCTTAATTTCAGGGCTCTGTTTTTTTTAAGTTATGCCATACTTGCATAGCTGTAGCAATTTGACGCAGTTTTTCTACTAAGAAAATCAGCATTTCTTAAAAATTGAATGCTACTGAAAGCTAGTTCTGTGAAGGCATGTAAAATTTAAATAGATAAAATTCTATTACCGGGCTATTCAAACTCGTCTCACTTTTAAATATTGTTGTTGGTTTTGATTGTTTGTGTGCATATGTTTGTGTGGAAAGAACTGCATCTTCAGAATAGCTGTTCTATGTGATAAGGGAATGTGAGAAACTTATCAGGATTGCCTTGTCACCTATTTAACACTTCCTGTGTATGATYGCCTTCCTATTAAAATCAAGAATGCCTCTCCAGGTTACTCCCAGGCTTGTCTGTAATTGCATATGTCTCTTATAAATTATGTAAATTTCCATAAGTTGGTTTGTGCCCTGGTGGCACAAAGGCTCTTAAGCTTTCCCAAGTAGGACACAAGGATGCACTAGATAATAGTTGCAGAAAAAGTACTCTGCAACTGAACACTTAAAGGTGCTTTTATAAAAGCTTTTCTCAGGCCTAACTCTGAGGTTGTTTTGAAATGTCGTCTTACGAAATTTCTAGATATTTGTTTTCAATAAAGAGTCAACTTGCCTGCCATATCAAGCATTGACTTTTCCTGTAGTTTCTTTTGAAAGTATAGTTTAATTTTCAAGCTGCAGGCATCTAATCTTCCAAAGCTTATAAAAGTATGAACTGGTCTTGGATATAAATAGTGATGGAAATAGAGGAGACTTCTTCTGAATGTAGAAGGAACTGTGAATGTTAGTGTAGAATGCAGATGTGACAAAAATAAAATTTGTTGCTTGAGAGAGAGCCTTTATTTAGAAGACTATTAAAATTCTTGCTCTGCCTAATCAAATTACAGGGCACAGATTTAAACTGGAATATAAACGATTAAAGCACTTATTTTAAATAATTGCTTCAAGTTAGCAGCAGAAGTTGAAATCAAATTTTGAGCCTCTCAGTGTTGTGATTCATACCATTCTGTTGGTTTGAGGAGTCTGAGAACTGCTCAGGGCCTGAGTGAACAAGTAACTGTTCAGGAAGCAAAATTGCAAGTCAATGTTAAGTACTGCATTTATGTTAACCATGACTATGTTTTCAAAACACGCATTAGAAAACACACTTCTTCCTCACTTCTCCAGCACAAAAAAGTGTTTCAATTTATCAGCACCGGCCATGAGTGTCTTGTGTTATGTTTTATGCTATACAACTTTTGGTGTCAAGTAGTTCATGAATAAAAATGTGTGCTAAGGCTGGTGGGATGAATTTGGGGGGTTCTGGTGTTTTTTCCCCACTTGAAGAGTAGTCATTGTTCTAAAGTATGCTTGAAGACAATTTGCTGTGGAAAATAGTCAGACTTCAATGATCTGTTTTTTCTCTGTACTGGAAAATGACAGACCGGTTGGAAACATTCAATAGGAGTGTTCTCTCCATACTTACTGGAAGCAGACGTACAAGGCATTTGTTACAAAGAGGACACTGCTTGTTTCTGTATTTTTTGTATTAAAATAGAGTTTGCAAGCTTTCCTAAGATGGACTGATTGCCAACCAGGTAACTTCAGCATTTCTTTTACCAGCATGGAAAGATGAGTGAGAATAGATGGCTTTGACTCTGCTGAGCTAGTGATAATAGGAATCCTGTTGTTTAACATTTTGACCACTTTTAGAATAACGTCTTTTAAGGATTTAGAATCTGTTAACTCATCTTTGTAAAGCTTTTCACAAAACATTAAACCCAAAACAAAACTAAGTGGAAAATTCTTCAATTCTGAGACTTTTTCTTCTTCTCAGTAAATCTTTGGGAAAAGGACAGAATTGAGTAATAAATTGGATTTTTTAAATGTCATGTTTATGAAGCTTGAATATAGTGCTATTGTGTCCCACTGGTRTTAAACAACCAACCAAAAAAAACCCCMAAACCACACACACCCCCAAAATTGCCTTCAGTGACACTGGCGCAGGCCTTATATACCAATGTGGAAACTTGGGGCGTATTTGTGGAAACCACTTGTGTAGTTTGCTGACTTGTGTCACTCTCTTCAGGTTCAAAAGCCTTTACCACTCAGTGTTTGTAAAATGAAAAATAGTTTAAGTGGGTTAGTCTGACCAACCCTCGAGGAGGAGTGTCTTCATATCGAACCTTTGTCAGAACTGGTAGTGACTAACCTCTCTGCTAGAAGACTCAAATATTTATGTTCAGTACTTTTTTATCACAARAAGTGATCTTATCACTCTCTAGATTATGATAGAGGTTTACAAGAAAGAGCTTTAGGAAGAAGTTTGCAGTGCTGCTGCAGTAGTTGAATAGAAGACACTATTAGGTGTTAGTTTGTCAATCCGGTTCTCCTGCAAGTATTATGTTTTATCACGTACAACTTTAAAAGTGCAAATGGAAAAGATGAATTCCTGGACTGCTGTTTATGTTGGGCTGGAATTTGTAATCGAAAGCACAGCAACTGTAAAACTTACTATTTCAACTCTGTGAAAAGGAATAAGAATAAAGGGGATATCACTTTATTAACTTGCACTAATGTTTAGATACAACACATTGTTGGCTTACAAAGAAAAGTCTGTTTCTTTTCTGTTTTGAAGTTAACTGCTGGCTGTTCATAGGAGTGCTAAATTTTTYGCCCTACCATGAACAGAATTGAAAACAGGCTTACATTCCATCTCAAACTCAAGAAAATTATTTATTTCTCTATTTTCTTTACAGACATAATGAAGCTTACACATGGACAAATCCAACCTGTTGTGTACATAATGTAATTATTGGTAAACTGTGGTTAGAACAATACGGAACGGTAGAAATTGTAAATCACAGGTAATGCTAATCATAAAACTGAGGGTTGGCTTATAGGGACTGGTGCATGGTCACTTTTGTTACAAAGCAGAGAGTTTTGATTTTTTGTCAGATTACACAGGAAGCTTTGTTTTGTAGGTCCAAAGTCATGTCTTTTTTTTGTCTTTTTGTTTTGTTTTCCTTCTGACAGATGCAAACTATTCGTTGAACTGGGCTTAGTATCATAATAATATTAATGAAAAGGCACAGAGCTAGATGGCTTATGGGATACAAAGATTTTACGTTTGAGAGTTACTCATTCAAATTCAGCCCTATTGACAGAGAACAGAAATTTAACTCCAGAACCATTAAATGGAATAATTATTGGAGGCTTGCAGTGGACCTCCATCATGTTGATTGTGATTTGGCCCTCTCTTAGTTTTGAAAATAGAGATTGTCTTAAATTAAGGGTACAGCACAGAAAAATGACTGCAGGGTAGGATAATGTGAACTTAGAGTATGTCAATTGCTCTGCCAACTGCCTATATAAAAGCTTTTTACCTTATATAAAATAAGTTACCTCCTGTAATGATGAGGGAGAGAATTTTGTGAAAACCGTACTACTTCTGCAGATGTTTTTCTGTCAATAAATGGGAGCTTTAATCTAGCAGGGCTGCTGTTTTGATACTTCTCATAGCATCAAATCTACAATCCTGTCTCCTATACTGGCATAAAAGACCCAGAATTGTCTCTGTATGCTTTGTGCTTGACATAGAAGCTTGGCCTGATATCTCACCRGGAGAGATTATTTACATATATATACATCTCAATGCAAGGAAGATGCTGAGATATAATGCTGGTTTATGTTTGTAAAATGTTTAGTTCAGAAGTTTTGATATTCAATTTAGAGGTAACTTTTGAATGCACTTAACTAGATTTTCCTGCATAGATCATTTGTAAAAGTTATATCTATTTACAGCTAGTTGTAATGAGAAATTAATCTGAAATGCGGTCTGTTAATAGTGTGGGTTAAGTAGTATGCAAGACTGCATTCTGTTTTATTCCTAGTACTTTTGATAAATTTTAGATATACATGAAACTCAGAAGTATGGTCATGTTTTCAGTTGGCTTTCACAGGCTGATGTCTTCATGTGCACTTGATTTCTTTTTTGTCCTTTTTGTGGAATTTTGAACTTTGTGTGCCTTTTTTAATGCCCTGGTCAGATAATAAACCATAGTTAAAGAAAAATAATGATATAAATAACTACCCCCCAGCTAACTGTAACTATATGAAAAAAGCTAAATAAGGTAAAAAAACTTACTAATGTATTTAGGGGTTTGCTTCTTTAAGCATGTACTTATTTCCTCTACAGTACTGGAGATAAATGTGTCCTTAACTTTAAACCGTGTGGACTGTTTGGGAAAGAGCTTCACAGAGTAGAGGGATACATTCAGGACAAAAAGTAAGTGATAAAAGCCTCTTGGCCTCTCTGTTTCTGAGCAGTGTGGCATTTCTATACTGCTGGCATAGTGACCACAACTGATGTGACTGCAAAGTTGCTAGCAATGCAGATTGTAATCCATTTCTGTTCTCTGTGTCAGTATTAAACCCCTTGATTCTAGGATGATCATTTTAAGCATTATTAGAAAAACTGTCCAGTCCAGTCTTTGGAAATAAAGGTATCCAGGGAAAATGCAGAGTAGTCAYAACTGATTTCACTGTTGTACAGTCACAGTTCCAGTCTTCAGTTTAAAATAACAAGAATATGGTTATTAGAAATTTTTAATCAAAAATTAATCAAACCTGTTTCATGACTCTGAGTCTCTATATTGTAAACTATTGGCTTTATTGCACCCACACTCATTTTACAGTGGCAAAAGCATGYGACTAAGTCATGAGGATGTTTTTCTGCAGGACTGAATGCCAGAAAGACTGGAATAAGCTGAAACCTTTTCTTTGCATTATCAAATATCTGACTTCTAAGAAATCTGCAAAGAAACACAGAATACAACAAAGTGGGAAGCTGGGTATTTAATATAGATCAGAATCTGCATGACTTGGCTTAGAAGGCTTTATAAGAAGCAAAAGCTAAGTCTCCTTTGCTTTCTCTGCAGCAGAAAGAAGCTGTGCATGATCTATGGCAAGTGGACAGAATGCTTATGGTGCACTGATCCCACTACGTATGAGACTTACAAAAAGAATGAAAAGAGAGGTGGTGAGCAGAAGAAATTGAAGCCGGTAAGGTTAAGGATTCTTTAGGGAGAAAAGATACTGAAATATGAGAAATGAAAGGAAAACATCTTCTTTACAGAAATGGTCAGGTGGTGGTGAATGGAGGGTTAAAACAGTCTGTCTTTTRGTAGGGGTTGGATGTGGGCAGTATTAGTCCCATGAGAAGGCATTGCACTTTGAACTTGTGCAGACTTTAGTGTGAGCTGCTGGTATTGAAGAGAGCTCATAGGAATGGTGTTTGCTAGAGATTTGTCAAAGAGAAGTCCTCAAATATCAACCCCCAAGCTGATGTTGTCCAGTCCTTGAATAAGGAAAGTGGCTCTACTGCCAACTCCAGATGTAAAAATACTAGGATTTGGGCATTAAAAAAAAAAAAAAAATTTACATGTTTTTTTATGTCAGTTATGCTTTTTGGTGATGCGGCCTTTCAGAATTTATGATGTAGACAGCTTTGACAACAAAGGGGTCTGGAAACATGCAGGGTTTTTTCATCGCATGTAAGCAGTGCCAGGTAAGTTACCACCAAAGGCTCAGCATTATACAGAAAATGTGAAATGTTGTATGGTGCAGCAGAGGACTATTTGGTTTCCTGATATCAACAGGGTCTTGCAGACCCTGGTTGCTCATTGAAAATTAAAATGGTAAGTTAAACAGAAGCTAATCACTCTTAATGTTAAGAGGCTCAAACTTTTATTAAAAAGTATTCACATCAGAAGAATGTAGAGCAACAACAGGCCTTGCTTTTGGCTCTGTATTCCGTCATGGTACAGGCTTATATTTTGACTTTTTTTTTTTAAATAACGAGGTTCTGTTCATCTTATGAAAATCAACTCTTTCTTTCTTTCCTTCTTTCCTGTTGAATCTATATTTAGGTGGGGAACTGTCTAACAGTAAACCAGATGTTGACATGGAAAGTAGCCTAAAAGAGTCTTTTAAAATAATGAATACTCAAACCAAATGATTGAAATTAGACTCTTAACCATATGGAGCTGTTTTCTAGTGATTAAAACAGGCCCTGTTTAACTTAATAGGGTATTTTTGAATAAAATAAATGAGCCGTGTCAGAGGGGGCAGAAAGGAAATAGAAAGGGGGTGGGAGTGAGGGGAGGGAGGAAAACTGTGATACTGTCACTCTAGGATGTTATTGCCTCAAAATTCCCTCCTGATTGTTGTGGTTTTAAATGGTTTCTCATGGTGAAATCCTCTGAAATTCCACAATGTAGCTGTCTGTGTCCTACAACAGTCAGATTCTCTCAGATCCCGAGAGCAGCCTCTTGAAGAATACTGCATTTGATTTTTATATATGCATTATAGCAGTGCATCTGGTAACAAAGGAACTTGGAAGCAAAGACACTGTTTTTATAAACTTAAATACACAGTCTTCATAGTGAGAAAATTGGCAGTGATAATAGTTATTAGAATCTAGATCATAGGAAATCAGACTGAAACAAGGGCATATCTGTTTTTTAATCGCACATCCAAATCTTTTGCAAATGATGAAGCACTATCCAAAAGCAGGCATGTCCTATTTATCTTTCTTAGGCCATTATGGGAACTGGTTTAAATTGCAGTCTTGGCTCATTTCAGCCTGAAGGAGTAATAGTCATGTTAAGTGAAATTAAGCTATGGCATGGGATAGAAGGGAAGGTAGAGAAAAGACTTCTGATAGACATTAATTTACTATTATTAATTTTTTTTAAACAGACATTCAAGTTGTACATAGGTGGTGGGAGACTATTCAGAGATATCAGGAGCAAGACATTACGATAAAAATGAGAGGAATAGTGTACAGACTGAGGAAAAGCAAACATGAGGGGTGAGGCAGAAGTACAGGAGAGTGTTTAGTATCTCAAATTTGAACAGATTCTTCAACAGTCACTGTAGAACTCTAGATGAAACTGTCCAATTTCCCTTTGTTCCGCTGCCAAATGTTATCTCTGTTTCAGAGTGAAGATGTTATTAAATCTGAAAATGATGAGGCTGATGATATGCCAGAGGTTCAAGACACGGTGCAGTTCATACCAGGCAGTAAATTGCTTTGGAGAATAAATTGTAGGCCACCAAACTCATCACAGGTAACTGTTTCAGTCAGTCTGTGTATTGCTATCGCTAGTGACTTATCCAAGGGAACATGAGTAATGTTCAAGGGAAACCTTGTTGAAGTGTCTGTCCTTCARCATGCATAGTGACAGGCTCTGGCAGTTCCTGCTGCAGTAAAACTGTGCTACAGCAAGCTCTCTGCTTCGTTCCTGTGCTGAAAACATCACTGCTGTGTCGAAGTTGGTAGAAAGARCACATGCTCTGACTGCAGCGGCTTCAGTGTGAGTCTGGTGTCTTAGGTTAACCTGTCTGTGAGATCTCTGCACTTAGAGTGGCTAAAATATGGATACACGTTCCCTTCTGCTGACCCTGCTGTTAGAAGRCAGGCTTCCAAAGAATGCAGTAACTGGGCAGCTGGATATTAACTTCAATAGGTTCAACAAGACTTTTTKGTCTTTTAGGTGTGGATGTTTTTTTCATAAAAATCATGATGTTGAATATCAGATATGGAGGAAAATCTGTCTTGATCCTCTGAAGCAAAGACTGCTTAAAAAATTAAAGAAGTGATTTCCATCCCCTTCTGCCCTTCCTTGTCCCTCCCCTCCAACAAAAAAAGCTAGTTTTCTGTGAACCTAACCTTGCTTTCAGGGTAGCCAGTGGGTGAAGGTTTGACTCAATGATTTCTCTTGGAAGTTCTGTTGTATGCATTTGGTATAGGGAACCCAGTGCCACTTTGCCAAAATAACTTGTATGTTATCTTTAATTTGCTTTCAAGATGTACAATTTCACCAGTTTTGCTGTGAGTCTGAATGAGCTAGAAAAGGGCATGGAAGCAATATTAGCTCCCACTGACTGTCGGCTACGTCCAGATATCAGAAATATGGAAAACGGAAACATGGGTATGTGTTTGCTGGAGGAAATATTTTCACATTAGTAGGTTTTGAGAGGGATGACTGAAGGGAGGTTGGTTGATACAGGAGCACYGTCTTCAGTTTCTCTTTCCCAGAGCAGCCTTAACTCTTTTTCATGTGGTGTTAATGAACATGCTTTTGAACAATGTATGATGTCTGTTTTCTCCCAGAAATGTGTCCAAGGTGGATCCCAAGACTGCTATCCTATGTTATGGTGTATTTGCATGTTTATTAACTTGAGGGGAACTGGCAGACATGCTCTCTTGCTCTGGAGTTTCTCTGGAAAGACATGTGGTGAACAGACATGCTCTGTTGCTCTGGCGTTTGTCAGAAAAAACACATGGCCAAAGAGTGGAAAAACTCACTCTCTCTATTATGGCTAATGTAAGTTCTTTCCTGCTGTCTTGGTGCAGTGTTTCTGATAGATAAAACACCAAAATTTCCATTTAAACTCTGTGTTTGTAGTAGCGAGTTTTCTGAAATGACAGTTTCAGGTTTTTGTTGCCTGAGATTTTCATTGTTCAGTGAGATTGTGTACAGCAAGTGCTTTCTCTTGCTTAAATGAACTATATTTCATTTCTCTGCAGTCTTTTCTGTGTTTTCTGCATTTTTGTTTCTATTTTGCGAAGTAACCAATTTCTCTTGAAATGTGTGTAGATGTGGCTAGCAAAGAAAAAGAGAGACTAGAAGAGAAACAAAGAGCTGCTCGCAAGGAGCGTGCAAAAGATGAAGTGGAGTGGCACACACGGTAAGGGGGAAGGAAGTTGGGCATTTGTTTAGTGCTTGAAATGGTTTGGTATACTGCTTGAAATACTTTTATTCAGGACAGCGTGTGTTTGATTTCCTGCATGACAGCACAATTTGTAGTGTCACTTAAAACATTTGCTGGGTCAACAATTAAATAATGTAGCTGGAAGCCAAAATTGCTGATAACTTTGTCCTGGAGAAATTATCTAATAATAAATGCTGAAACCTGTCATAATTAACTGCTGTGGTAATGCTGGATTTTTTTTTTTTTTTTTTTTTTTTTAAACCTACAGAGGTCATGTTTTTCTTAGAATGAATAAAATGTTAAGTCTCATCTCTTCTTTAACCAATTCCTGTCCAGCTTTTGGCAGTTGAGTAAGGCATTGTGGCCCTCTAGGGCTTTTATTTTCACACTCTTAGGACTTCTTGGCTTGGATACTTCAGAAATTGCTTTTTTGATTGCATATTCAAGTGACTTCTCAGTCATAGAATGCATCACGGAGTAACGTGTGATTTGGCTCCTGCTCCCGCTGGTTGCTTTTCATAGATGCCAATGCTATGCAGTCAAGCGTATGCTCACGGCCAGTTACTACAGGTGCTTCCTTCAAAGGCAAGAACTTTGGGATGCTCCCATGATTTCGTGAAATTCAGAAGAGAAAGCATTCTCTTCCCAAAGCCTGGAGGAGCAGCTACAGACTAATTCCAGTTAATGCCTTTGAAAATCTCTTCCAGAGAACATAAAATTGTTTTCAGTCAACCATGGCTAAAAAGTGAGCATCTGTTAATGTTCTGTGCAAAATGCAGCTCCATAGAAGAAAACTGTTTCCTGTTTGGACAGGTTTACAAAAAGGGTTGTGTAACTGATTTGGCATTCTTTTAAAGTAAAAATTTATGTATATAATCAATATATAATCTAGAGTATCAATGTTATTTTTATTTGGAATGAGACAGCGATTTTAAAATCCATTTCGTACTCCTTCTTGACTTTATGTAATTAAAAAAAAAAAAAAAAATTAAAAAAAGGATGCTTTGTAAGGTGTAGTGATAATTGTGTATGAAGCTTAATGCCTTATTTTTCATGTTCAGAATATTTCCTGAGAATTTTTTTCTGATAAGAACTACCAGTCTCTTTTTACAATGTTTTGTTTTGTGAAAGAAGCAAAGTTGTTCTTTTGCACTATTAGTAACTGTTCACTCTGTTTTGCTTTTTTCTTTTATTGTTTGGTTTTTTTTGTTGTTTTTTTTTTTTTTTTGTTTACAGATGGTTTCATCAAGGCACTAACCCATACACTGGGACTTCAGATTGGCTGTACTCAGGTGGCTATTTTGATAGAAACTTCTCAGACTGTCCAGACATATACTGAAATCACGGAGCCAATTGCTCATCTCATCTGGACATCTAGTTACTAGATTTCATTCCAAGCCAGTTACTCTGGTTTTGTTGATAGCAAAAGCCAGCTTTTCTAAGTAAATTTTAACAAAAATTCTATTGGTCAACAATCAAGGATTTAATTATCACTAACGTTGGATTGCCAAATATTTAAATACTGTTGCGTTCTTTCCATAAAGCTGCACCTGAAATCATCATGTTTTCACTAATTTTCAAAGGGACCTTTGGTTCTTCATTTTTTTCCCTAGTTTCTTTGTCAGGAAGATACGCTGTATCTGGTAGAGCACATAACATCCTTGAAAACTACGTAACTTAAATAAAATAGAGATAATATCCTTGTTACTTAGTACAATAGTGAAGAATCTGAAGTTTTTGGAACTCGGAGCAGGGATGAAAAGATACTATGGTACCAACAGGATCAAATCTAGTACTGTCGATACTCCCCGTGAAGAGATGCATGTGAACTTCCAGACGGTATGTAGCACTACGTGGGGACGGGAGCTCCTGGCCCCTCTCTCTCAATGCGGTTCAATAATTCAGAGACTTGGGGAAACAAAAAAACAACCTGAGCTTCTCAAACTGTAGTTGTCTGTTACAGAATCTTCACAACTTTTGGACACTGTGAGCATTAAACTGTGTACCTGTGATAAAATTACATAAAGCATACATTAGGAGAAGGGAAGGGTGCATTAAAAAGTGTGCTTTTTCTGAAGTCAAATGCTGTTCTTAAAATACCAGACGCTTTGGAAGCAATCGTAGGAATGTAGAGGTGGTTACAATGTAAAATATATTGCTTGCTACCACTTGGAGGCTTAAATCTTCTGCACTACCTTTGGCAGCTTTGGCACTGTGTATGCTTCTAGACTAAACTTTTATTTGGAAGCACCTTGGTATGTATATCCACACAGGTTCATATTTTGGGGAATTTTTGGTTTGCATGTTTTTCATTATTAGGTCATGTCTGTTTTGTATATTGTGAAAAAGCAGAATCAATTTAAAGCTTTGGCAGAGTTATACCTATTACAAGTTTTCTGTGAGCATGTGCTGTCAAAAAGTGGGATTTTTTTTTTTGTTCCATATCGAACCATTGAAGCCATATAATACTGGAAATAATCAATTACTGAATTGATGCATTCATTTTCTTTCAAGTGGTACACTTTGGGGGGTCGGGGGGAGAGAGTCTTGAAAAATTAGGTCCAGTAATTAAAACTAATCCTAATGTTGCTGCTTCTTTTATGAAAGTTTTCAGTTGAGTAACCAGGCAAAAACGGAGAGCGGCTACACTGCTGTTAAGTTTACAGTAATTCAGAAAGTGCTGGTGTTAAGCACCAGCAACTTGAGGAATTCATGGAAGAACTGGCCTSATTGATGTCCAGACACATCTGTGGTTTCATCCAAAGAGTAGATTTTTGAAGTGCTTCTCTCCCAGCTACAGGATTAAAAAGCAAAAGAAAATTAACATACCCGGGGCGAAACGTTTTTGTATCAAATCATGCATCTAATGATTGGATTAACTTTAAATTTTTAGRGAGATGTAGTTGTTGTCTTTATTTGGAAAAATAAGAGAAGCTGTAAAACTTTAAGGCAATAAATAAGGGCCTAGTCTGAAACGTGCTCGTGGCAACTTTGTTCTGTTGCCAGAGATCGTACTTTGTGCTGACTGCAAGTCTTCAGGGCTCACAAGCCAGACTTGGTAATAGGGTGCAGACAGTAGGGTTGTATTTGTTCCTAGTAAGTGCATAGACACTTGACTTTTTAAAAGACATTGCTGATCCATATGGGACAGCATAAAAATACTTTTTATAAAAAATTGAACTTTAATGACTGTGCCAGGCACTGTAACCCCCTTTCTGAACTCGCTGCAAGCAGTGTAGGGAACCCTTTGTTAGGTGAGGATTGAAAGGATTCATGTATTGAGCCAGTTTAACATCTCATGGGAGTTTAAAACTTGCTTAAACTAAATAGTATGTTTAATGCTGGAGTAGTGTTTTTAAAACAATACATATAAATAGAAATTGCCTGAATGGAAAAACTGTAGAGTAATTGCTAAAGAAAATACTCTGTTGATAAGAAGAAGTGTACAGGTTAGCATCCCTCTCGTCTAAGTTATGATTTAAATTCAAAGACCTAAACCCTTTTCATTATGTGAAAGCATGAAAAAATTGTAACAACGTGTTTAATCCAAACTTCAGTAAGGAATCTTCATGGGATTTTAAAAGAAACTGGGAAGACTTCTAAAGTAGGAACACTTCATTAGTTACGTCTTTACCCCCTTCTCCCCTTCCTTTAGTGTAAAGTTTTTAGTAAAATTTCATATTAGTTCCAAATCCATTTTTTTAATTTATTGTTCTTCTTTGACAACACTTACAAAATACTTTCCCCTCACTGCCGACATGTCGATGCTTGGCTAGCATTGGACTCCTCATGCYGCATTTCGGTTGCTCTGAAAGTGAAAAAGGTTTATTTTCGATGCAGATCTCGCCTCAGTAGTTTACGTGTCAAAACATTAATAACTTTGCACCTTTTGAAAGAATGTCACTTTTATAACTTGATTAAACACTGTATATAAGATAACTGTGTTAGTATATGTTAATACAGCTATGTAGAGAAACCATCTAGAAAGAAATTATAATAAATACTTAATACCCTTTGGGCCTCTAGATGGTGACAGAGAGATTTTTGTAAGTGAGACTTTCCTACCAGGGCAGCTGTCTGGTAGGGCAAGGGGGTGGCTGGAGGTGACTCTGGCTTTGTTCAGCCAGCTCCGGGGCTGTACTTTGTGATTTCACCGTGACGCTTATGAGACAAAGATGATTTAAATCAGACCTTTGAACACCCCCACCCCRCCACTGAGGCTTTTTTCCCAGCCGCGGTTCCTCAGCAGCCCCTTGCCCTGCGGTACGTCGGGTCTGAGGAGCGTGAGGTGATGGTGGTGTATGCCGAGAGCGGCGAGAGCGAGGGACCCGGGGTGCAAAAGTCGCGTTGGAAACCTGCGAGGTGGCAGGGGCGAGAAAGGGCTGCGGGCGCCGTGGGGCCCTCGCGCTGGCGCGGCGGCCGAGAGGCCGAGGGTTGGCTGGAGCGGGGGTGGACTTTTACTGAGCAATGTAGTGGAAGTGAAAAATTAACTTTATGGTTGCTGTATGGCGTCTGCGTTTGTGTCTTTGAGTCATATTGTAAATCGGGAGCAGCTTCTTCAGCCATCAGGCATTTATATAATTATTGGTACCCAGATTAATGAGGACAGGCAGCACGTACCCTAAATTACCCAGAAGAACCAGACCTAATCAGCAGTATTTATTCCTGTTTAATAATTAAAAATAATTTCTCAGTAAATTTTTTGACGAAAACTGTTTTTAAAAAACAAGATCATTAGCGTGGTGGTGGGAGGCGGCTGCTCCGCGCCCCCCTGCTGGGAATAGACGCGTCTGCCTGCTGGGCCCCGCTCCTCCCCGACGGCAGCTCCGGCTCCTCGGAAGCACCCGAGATTCGGGTCATCTGCACCACACAGCACTCCCTACATCCTGTAACGGTGACCCTGCTGCGAGCCCGCGGAGGCTTCACCGCCCGCGCTCCTCCCCGCCCGCCGGCGAGGCCCCGCCGCGCCCCCCGGCCGGTGCCCCGGCCGCCGGAGGGACGCTTCAGTGAAAGGGGTTTATTTTTGTCATGCGGAGTAACCGTCGCTCCCCCTCTCCCTTGACAGCCCTGGTCTGCACAGGTCTGCGGGCGCCGCTGTTACGCTCTACGTGGGAATAAAGGTGGTTTTGGAGGCGGGCCCGGCTCCGGCCTCCGCTTGGCGGGCGGGGCGGGGGCGCCGCCATCTTCCGCCGCCGTGACACAGCAGGGCGCCTGGGGCCGCCGCCCCTGACTGACAGCCGCGCCGTCCAACCGCGCGGGGCCGCGGGGGCGCCGGCTGCCGCCCTGCCCCGCCCCGCGGCGGGCGGGGTTCCGGCGCGCGGGGCAGGAAGAGCGGAGCGGCGC